>BQKZ01000128.1:0-62235 GCA_036244855.1 Temnopleurus reevesii | reverse complement strand
ATGATGATGATGATGGAGATGACGATCAACCCTTTAACATCACAATCATAATAACTAGCTCGTGACATTCTACAACAGGACAAATTTCTTCCCTCATATAATCAATTTTGAAATACCTCTTCATGTTAGAAATGACCTAAACACCAACTTAAACATTAAGGCATCGATTTCCCTCATATACATTTAAACAAAGCAATATTTCAGCTGCATTGTACAGCTAGCTGCCGGAATACCTATGACACATCCTAAAGAACATTTAGACAGAAGACTCTGACAAAGGCTGAGCTAAAAACCCAACTTTAACTAGAGATAGCCTCTAAAACTTGGCACCCTCACACACCATTAAGCATATTAAGGAGATTTACATGGGTAAATATATACCTGGCTACAATACATACACCTTCAAACATCACATCCCCTGTGCTTCAATACTTGTAATGACCGATGTACAACTATTTGTCTGGACCAGACAACGTTCGGATCGCTCTCCCGCTGAGATCGGTTCCCAGAATGCAGACGCAAAATGCCAAGGTCAAATCTTGTTTCAAGAGATATGGACTCGAGGATTGCTACACAGATGTTATCACGCCAGTTTACCATCATAGCACAAGGGGGATGAACAGTTTAGTCTCGCATTATAATTTGAATTCTTTGTATATTCATAACTATTATTGAAAGATTGATGCACTTTGATAATTTATGTAATAGCGTGGTATCCATTACCATACCAACAACAAATTTATACTGCTAATGACGATGAAGATGATGATGATGATAATGGGGGTGATGATGAAGGAGATAATGATATGGGGGTGATGATGACAATAATTATACAACTACTACTACTACTAGAAAAAATAATACAACTATTATTCCCTCTGCGCAGGATTCTTTTTTCATTTTAATAGGAATATGCAAAGTCTAACAATTTGTAATATTCTAGGAGTATTCATAATGGTTAAGAAAAAGTTGTTTTAACAATGAAAACCTCAATATATCAAACAGTAATGTACTGTGAGCACACTCAAACTGATATAAATTGTCAATGTAAGTATTGATATATATATAAAACAGTTTCTACTACAATATTCAATATTCATTAGTGATAAAAATGGATGGTAAAAATTAATTTCTTCTGCTCTTGCTTAAAATATGAATGATGTATTTCCACTAATGTATTAGTTTTCACAAACACTGAATCATTATAGTTTATCAAAAATTATTGGCAAACAAAAATGACCTTCATATTTCTTACAGGGTAATTAACATAAATGAGTAATATCTAGGCTTCAAATAAAATAATTGATTAATAATTTACAGGACAATTACAAACAGTATCAAACGCAAATTGCAAAAAAACATTTTGATCATCGATCACACGCACTCTCAGTAAAAATAATTCTCAAACTAACCTTCCCTTCACATTGGACAAAATCAATGGTCCAAGAATTTATTTCATAACATGCTCCACCTTGAAAAATACCTAAATCTATATTTCATAAAAAATCATTTTATTGATGCATAAAATCTAATGTGGAAGTTTGATATATTCCCTGGTCTATATATCTGAGAGGATTGAAAAATGGTGAATAATTTAGAATGACCGGAGGATATTTTGCATAGAAAGAGTCATGGCAGCGGCCGTCATGAGGAGTGTCGAAATACAATCTGTCACCACAGAAGGACACGTAACATTCAAACGGGCCATTTCATTTCGCCGGAGATGGCAAAATAATGAAAGAGAGCGGACATAAGCGCGGGCATGCTCATCGATGCAAAGCTCTTTAATACATGCATGAATGCCTAATGGAGTAACTGTTCTCAAAAGCATCTTGGGTTCGTAGCTAGCTGCGTGACTGCTTCCCACTCTCCATTCTCGTAATAATTTCACACTCACAGACAAAAATCCTCTCTCCGTTTATAGTCGTCGCTGACGCTTTTTAACAAGGGTCAGCTCACACTAGCTCAGACCTAATCACCCCTGTAGGTGTCAAAAGGGTCACATGTTTGAAATGCAGGCAAAAAACAGAGGAGTTCAACTGAATTAAAAATCATGAGATCACTATTCTAATGTCTTTTTTACCCTTTTTCTCGGGGAGAGGGGGGGGGGTGTTAAGATACATTTAAAGGCATTGTTTAACGTTATTTTTGTTTTTAAAAATTCTTTGCTGCAAGATCTTAAATGGGTTGATTGATTGATTAATTGATTGATTGATTGATTGATTGATTGATCAATATTTAACGACACTATTAACACAATGTGTCATATAAAAGTCATGTTTATAGTAAGGATAGATGGGAGCCAAAATATTGATGGTATATACGAATTGAGCTGGAAAAATATTTGGCTTCAAATCAACATGTAGTTTTTTAAACAAGCGAAAATGTAGATTGCTGCCTTCATAGGCAAACTGTACTGGAAATATGCGTCATGCATGATGTTTAATTTAACTTTCATAGATATCTTGATTGCCCCAGTGTAACTTTCTTTATTGTTGCATCCTGTGTTGATTTTTCATTCATATAAATATTACAAGATAGGACAGATATCTTGCTATAAGAATTATATAAACCGCAAGACAGCAATATTATACAGCGTCTTCAGACTATTTTACAAAGCACATGAAAACAGTTCTCAAATAGCATGTTTAAAAATTCCATTTCCTGGCTAATCTCATTCATCCTATGGTAATAGGACACAACTCATTCCCTAGGTAAAATGAGATATATTTCCCCTAAGTTCTATATTTACATTTCGAATGAAAAGTAAAAATCTACCTGTTCCCCTTGCTATACAATTTGCTAAATAAAATCAAGCAGACCTAACAAATTTATTATTTTTATAAGGAAAAATCCAGATAATCAGGGAAAATGATGAGTTTTCTTTGACTACTCACTAAAGCCTTGCTTCCCATTCCAAATATTTTTGATCCTTTATTTGATCCTGTATGAATATTGATACAAAGTTCTATTTTGGGGGCAAGAATGACGCACATGGTGAAAATATGAATAATCTGCAAGAATAAAAACGAAGCAGATGATTTCTAAAAACTAATCTTGAATGTGAATTGTTTAAGTTGCCACTTCCAAGGGAAAGATTGGGTTGTTGCTGCACAACGAATGGATTTAACCCACTAACTTCCAATCTATTGAGGTATTGCTCAAAATCAACTGCAAATCAACTGCAACTTTGCAAATTGTAAGGCGCATTTTCATTCGCGCATGAAGCGCGCATTTAACAAGACGCGCATAAAACAGTGCTTTTGATTGGCGTATTCCGATCAACTGCAACTTGTGATCAATTGCAACTTCTGAACAACACCCCCTATGTCACACTCATAGTCATTACAAAGGGACTGCGGTATTCTGGGAGACAAAGGGTTGATAAAATGAAAATTATAGAAACATGGAAATGTATCTGGCTTAATCTACAAGAAATCATCTTCTGAAAATCAATTATAAAATGATATAAAAGTAACAAAATATATATTATTCTACAGGTTGAAGGATGGTATGTTACGTACGTGTGACTTAAAGCCCCTCTCATTAAAATCATAAAAATGAAAAAAAGTCAGTACCAATATCTATAGGAACCATCTAAATTACAGGGTAAATAATGATCAAGAAGCAATGAAAAAACGCAAGAACTAATGCTGAAGATGAAATGGAAGTGTGCTTAAATAAAAAGGAAGGACATTCAATGATTCATTCAACTTTGTACCAATAAAGATGATAGGAGTTTCCAAGGTTACATAAAGCTATAATTTTATAAATTATTGAAGTTAAAATGTAACGCTTCTCACAAGCTCAAGATCCAACAACAAGAAATTTACAGGTACAGAATATTGGTTATTGAAGGTTGCTGCCACAGTAAAACAGCCTCATTAAAGTCAATCAAAAATTTTGAATCTAACTGTCAAGGATTTGTGTGGTATGTTCACATCTACCATAGATTTACAGTTAAAATGAAATACTGTATATGCTGAAAATGTTGGTAGGGTTTAATTTTTGCTGCTTCTGCTACTAGAAATTTGCTAATAAAGTTCTAGATCATTTGAATGCCCATAGTCTTGTATTAAAACTGCAATAAAAGAAAATTGCAACGTACGTATTCACTAAAATTATGTTCACAAAAATATTGTCTTATAGATATATAATAATAATAATAATATGAATATTTATATAGCGCCGGTATCCGCCAGGCTCTGACGCTCATGGCGCTCAACAGAAAACAATAATTTACACAGACACCTAGAAGGAAAAAAAAAAATATCTTAATATTTTATGTACGAAGAATATCTTAATTAAATCTTCAAAGGCAAATACTGATTCACATAATCTAAAGGGACACTGTACTGAGTGGTTCTATGAAAATGTCAATTTTCACAATATCATTTCTTGTTTTATTACATTCCGGCAGACACAAGAGGAAATATCAGACACCTGTTTGTGAATCCTGTTGCCATGAATATGTTTGTTAACATGAATGAAAAATGTGAAATGCACTGTGTATGTGTTGTAGCAATTTGTAGCATGACTTGCACATGATATTTTATAAGAATATGCTATCAAGAGGGATGGGAGGGGTGGGAAAGGGACTATGTGTGGGAGGGGGAGAGGGGAAGACACAATACCTATTTGTGAATCCTGTTGCCATGAATATGTTTGTTAATATGGAAGAAGAATGCACCATGTATTTTTATTAATACATGACACACACATGATAGCATACAATCAGGAGGGAGGGATTGGCAGAGAGGGGGTGCTGAGTGTGGGTCGGAAAAGGGAGGGAGAGGGGGAAAGAGAGAGGAGGACACACGAAGAAATATCAGACACTTCCTGTTGCCAAGAATATGTTCATTAACATGAATGAAGAATGTGCGATGTATCAATGACAATGGGCACTGGATATGTTTAGCATTTCAAGCATGACTTGCACATGATGTATTTTAAGAATATGCTTTCAGGAGAGGAGGGAGGGGGTGATAGAAAAGGACTGAGTGAGGGAGGGGAAAAGAGAGGGGGAGAGAGAGGGGGGAGAGAGAGAGGTTGAGAGAGAGAGGGGGATACAATCGGAAATATCAGACACCTGTTTGTGTTTCCTGTTACCTTGAATATGTTCATTAATATAAATAAAGAATGTGCAATGTATTTGCAACAATAAGTGCTGGGTATGTGTAGCATATGAAGCATAAGGAGCAGATATTCTCCAATAGTTATCATAGTAACAGTCAGAGATGGTGCTTTTCATCCCCTCAAAATAAAAGATTTCATTGGATTTAGTCTGTGCTGACTAATTGTTGCTTCCACAAGATTCATTGAAACACCCTTAAAGAAGGAAGGGGAGGTAGAAGGGGATGTGGAGACAGGAAGGGATGGAGAGGGGGAGAGAGGGGAGAAGGGGAAGAAGGAAGCATGGAGAACGAAGAAGAGTATACGTGAATGGTGAAAGGAAGGAGAACGGAAGGGATAGAGATGACACAACAGAAAAAGGAAAGAGAAAGAGTGTTGAGAGAAAGAGAAAGGAAGCAAGAAAGAAAAGGGAGAAGATGAAAAACTGTAAGAAAGAAATGTAACATGGAGACTGGGAAAAGAAAGAAGACAGACAAGAAGAGGAATGTTTGAGAGAGAGAGAAAGAAAGAGAGAAAGAGACACACATACACATACACAGGGTAAAAGGATTCAAGCACAGAGAAACAAGACAAACAAGAGATAAGGAAAGTCAGAGAAACAGCAAAAGATATATAGAGGGATAGATTGAAACATTGAGCTGAAAATAGTAGCGATTCCTGTTGCGGAAGCAACAGCATGTTCTATTAATAATACTCTCGTCTTGAGAGGTGTTGGGAAAATATACAGAGAAAAAAGTTACTGAAAAGCAACGTGTTTTGATAATCATGCGAAAACAGCAGACAATGGAAAAGAGGAATAGATCATGTGTGTTTGGTTGCCTGTGAATTTTCACGCTCTTTTATTGATAGATTTTGGATGCTCTTGCCAACGTCATGTTTCCCATGCGCTGCTTTCGCTAGAGTTCACCAGCAGTATAGTAACCAAAAGGACGTAACATTTATAACAATTTAGAAGTATACTATATCCTGATGAAAATTGATGACTGAATCTAATACTCAGAAAATTCTACTAAGTGTAATTTTTTAAAGCGTGAATTGTTTCATCACATATAAAAGTATATAGCACTATTTATTTCAAGCTTGTAGTGATGTATTCACATTATGTCTATACAGGCACTGCTCATCTGCTTGACAATTTTCATGCAATCAGCCTAAAAATGCTGGTGAAATAACAAAAATAAACATAAGGCTAATTTGCGTAAAGCCAAAAGTCTTTCTACAGAAAGCTGTTTGAATAAATTCGAAAAGAATAGAAAACAGAATAATTAAGGCATAAAAAAAAACGAACAAGAATCTACCATATGTTTTGATGATGGCAACAAGACCGGCTGTGTTTTCAAAATTTTGATAACTCTTGACCTAACGTGGCATCAGGCCTCGGCAGCAGAAATTAAAATGACATACATGAAAACCCTCGGGCTCTCTTTAACTCGTGCCAAAAATCAGTCCATGGAGAGCTGAAATTTCAATATTTGAAGGAAACGTGCGCAATGTAAATTCATCTTTTATAAATCCACATTTTGTATTCCGCAGGGATTGTACATGCAAACCTGAATGTCAATAGAACCTCTACTCAGAGGGTATCAGTAGACACTCAACGGTCGAAGTTGGAATAAACTACTCGGTTTACTGTCTCCTGTTACCCTTTCCCCCGTTCACTGGCTCGAATATTCGCACATCATGAATATTCTTTTCCTTTGCATCACTGTCAAATTTTTTGTGTCAGTTTTCCTTTAATGCATGTTTCTTTGCATGAATGTTTTCATGAAGTGACAATAGCCAAAGTGTAGCGTTAAATAAAGATTAAGAAATCCTGACATCACGTGATGGAAAAGACATGCTATAAAAGAACAGGTCTTGATGAAGTTGTATCTCTAATGATGCTTTCGTGCAAAAATACCCTTTGGTTACCTTCACTTTGTGCAAACGCAGATAGGTTTTTCAATAAAGTTTACTTCAGGCTTGCACAATACATGTATAGCCAATAGAGCAGACCAACTGTTTCATCTTTGGGATGTTTAAAACCTTTTTCAGGGGCTGTTTTTATTCAATTCTAGTACTTCAATAAGGAGAGAATTCCCAAGTACACTTCCCAAATTCTTATGAAATTCTACGCCACTTAAAAAGACGCTTGTTTTGAATTAGGCATTACAGGTAGCCTTAACGACCCACAATTCCCCTCCATCTCGTTGGATCTGACGGAGATGGGTAATTCGCTATGGTAATGACAGGAAACGCGCGACTCCGGTCTGAGAAATGCAACAAATTACCAATGTAAATTTCAAGCGAGCGTGCACACGAAGGTGGAATAATATGACAGTCGGGCGGGGGAAGAAGTATAGCGGAGGGGGAGAGAAAATTGGTGGAGTACAATTAGGGAGAGCGTGAAGAAGGATCAGCTTTAGATTGGGCACGCTTCCCTTGCCGTCCTAGATTGCGAATGCTTTCCTCCCGTCCTAGTTTGCGAGTGTCATTTATGAGGGAATTACGCAGAATCTGGGTCGTTTTATTCTTCCCTTACCCTCTGCATTCCTCCAATCTTGCCCAAATCCTATTTATCTTGGAATGTGGCTTGCCTATCGCACCATACGGTAGTCAAATGGCCATTTCTTTTGTGGTTGACTTTTAGGAATCGGAATCTTGATTTGAATTTTTAGAAGATATAATCAGCTGTTTTGATTTCTGTGTGAAATATAATCTACAATTATTTATCATTACACATTCCATGAGTACAAAGTAACATAAAAACAAAATAGAAAAGGGAATACAATGATCCAAAAACTACTAAACTCTTTGTATGTTCAATTTGCAAAATTATGCAGCTTACTAGTTGCTTGTGCAAAAAATACAACCTCTATTGGTATCCTCATTTATAATTCATTCCTATGGTGATTTAATGGAACATTTGACAAGCAGAAACAATACACAGGAAGTGATTGCAAAAAAAAATCAATAGGCATCCGATGCTATCCATTGTTAGAAGTCATGGCGAATAATCTCATGATATAAAGCAACAAAAGAGAACTTTCTCCGAAACATATTCAGGGATAAAAAAATCAATATACAAAAGTCTCAGCAAGTATGTATGCATGTATCAAACAATGTTAATAGGAAAAATCTCTTGCACATGTATGCAAAAAAGAGTATATAATCTTTAGACAGTTTTGAAAACAAAAACAAGGTCAACTGCAATTGAAGCCACCTCACAATCGGAATGCTAATATTATGCCTGCAAGGTCGATTAACATGATACCAGTATTCATCTTCTAACACAAATATAAAGAATCAATATGCAACAAGAATTTAAGCTACAATGTATACAAATACTATCTATTGGCTAACATACATTTTAACTTGCGGACGTATGCAAAAGACAGGATGTAATCTGTAGACAGATTTGAAAACTGGCCAGCACAAAACAAAAAACAAGGTCATGGGGGAACTGTCACCTGCAATTGAAGCCACTGCACAATTTGGAATGCTAATGTTATGCCTGCAAGGTCGATTAACATGATACCTGTATTCCTTTACCATTACATATTGGCAGTAAGTGGGGTATACGTGACGGCATATTTCAGACTTCAGACTAGGCAGATTTCAGACTACGCGTAGTGAGAAGCAGTGGAAAAGATCATATCATTTGTAATCTTTGCCTTGTAGAATATATGAAGTTACTGCATCAATAGACCGGTTCGCTAAATAGATTCAAATGTATGCAAGTTTCTTGTCAACTGCTGTAGTAACAGGGTATTCCTTAAAGTGATTTGTAACAATTAAACTACATTACTTGAAATCCAGTTTGCATCCATTACTTGATGTTAGATATTGTAGGTTATTGTACCACTCTCATTGCTACAATATGGGATATTCAACTTTATTGAATGAGCCTCATTGAAATGACAAAAACCAAAACATTACACAATCTGGTTGAGCAATGCCTGACTGATTATATTTGAAATGAATCCTAAAAAAGCTAATAAGTCCTAAAGTAGTTTTCAAAAATGCAAAATTTCTCTGTTCCATGGACAAAATTAGCTCTCATCTTTTGAATTAAAATTTGAAATCTCATCTTTAATACAGTATTGAGCAAAGCAAGCTGAATTATAACATAAATCCAGCCTTTTCACAATTATGATGAATTGGGACAAAGATAAAAACACTGCACTGGTGCCTCTCACAAAGGACAGATAAATAATAGGTCAAGGAAAATAATGAGTACCAACCAAGACTTTATAAGCTGTCATGGAAGAAAAACCTACATGACCTAAAAAGCAACCACAGCATGAATATGATTGACACAGTTCATCGAATCCAAGAAAATAATGACAGCGAGAAAAAGGGACAAATGAATTGGACAAAATGAAAAATCTCCTGTTCAATGGTTCTAGTAAACAAAAATAAATTTCTTTCCCTTTTATAATGCAAAGAAATGTAGAACATTGGTCACACCTGTGTACTATTCTGAATAAACAGGAAAGCTACATTAAGGGGGTGTTGCTCAAAAGTTTCAATTGATCGCAAGTTGCAGTTGATCAGAACGCGCCAATCAAAATCATTGTTTCATGCGCATCTTGTTAAATGCGCATATCGCGCGTGAATGAAAATGCGCGTTACAATTTGTTAAGTTGCAGTTGATATGCAGTTGATTTTGAGCAACACCCCCTATGTGTTATAAGCTTTTTGTAGTGGCTTGAATGGGAGTTGTTTACTTTGTTCAATTTCTTTTGTCTCCTCTGCTCACTGCAAATAGCCACTCTCGTGACAGATGGGTCAGTGTGTTTGTATAAACTTGACAATTACCTGGTGCTTGATTCTGCGCTCATTATGAGGTGTAATACTTGTGAATGGAGTGTGATGTGAACGCATCCAGGTGTTTCTGGGTGTATGTGGATGTACTAATGAGACGTGTTCACATACTTGACAGGAAGTTGAACCTATTAAGGTTTTCAATATCAAATCGATGTTTTGATTGGTCTTATGCTCATTGCGACGTTTAATTCTTGTGAATGGAGTGCAATGTGAATGAATCCAAGTGATTGTGGGTGTATAATGTTGTGCTCATGAGGTGTGTTCACATAATTTGACAAGAACTGGAACCTTCTTTCAAATTAAATCTTATATCGTATGTATAAAGTCATAAAATGCAAGGATTAATCCGAACGATGGAGGTCAATTAGATTTTCTTTGTAAACTTTTTTTTTTTTTTTGTATTGTTTGTGAAACAAATGTATGGTCTGAAATATAGACGGAAGAAATGTATGGGATAGTAGATAGATGGGTAAGGAGATAAGGGAGAGAGAGGGAGAGAATGAGGGGAGAGAAATGCATGAGAGTTAGAGAGGAATATAGAGATAGATAAATGTACGGGAGGGTAGAGAGAAGGGAGACGAGATGAGACGGGGTAGAGAAGAGGAGAGGAGGTAGAGAAGAGGAGAGGAGATAGCAAGAGGGTGAGGGGAGAGAATGCATGAGAGTTAGAGAGGAATATAGAGATAGATAAATGTACGGGAGGGTAGAGAGAAGGGAGACGAGATGAGACGGGGTAGAGAAGAGGAGAGGAGGTAGAGAAGAGGAGAGGAGATAGCAAGAGGGTGAGGGGAGAGAATGCATGAGAGTTAGAGAGGAATATAGAGATAGATAAATGTACGGGAGGGTAGAGAGAAGGGAGACGAGATGAGACGGGGTAGAGAAGAGGAGAGGAGGTAGAGAAGAGGAGAGGAGATAGCAAGAGGGTGAGGGGAGAGAATGCATGAGAGTTAGAGAGGAATATAGAGATAGATAAATGTACGGGAGGGTAGAGAGAAGGGAGACGAGATGAGACGGGGTAGAGAAGAGGAGAGGAGGTAGAGAAGAGGAGAGGAGATAGCAAGAGGGTGAGGGGAGAGAATGCATGAGAGTTAGAGAGGAATATAGAGATAGATAAATGTACGGGAGGGTAGAGAGAAGGGAGACGAGATGAGACGGGGTAGAGAAGAGGAGAGGAGGTAGAGAAGAGGAGAGGAGATAGCAAGAGGGTGAGGGGAGAGAATGCATGAGAGTGAGAGAGGAATAGAAAGAAAGATAAATGTACGGGAGCGTAGAGAGATGGGAAAGGAGATGACAGGAGAGAATGGGAGAGAGTGAGGATATAGAATGCATGAGATGGAGCGTAAGGGATGAATAGTAAGAGTGATATAAATGTGGTGAGGTCATTGGTGTAATGCATTAAGTCATTAATATATCATAAAGCATATGGAAATGGAAGTTACAGCTCTGAGCTATCTACCTGGATTAGATTCTGGTGGGAGTAGCTCTGTATACCTAGCACCTAGTTGAAGGTAAGTTGTGAAACTATGTTCATTTAAAAATTCTGATCAGCAAGAGCTAAGCTATCATCTTAATAGTTGATGGGAATTAAGATCTGAAATCATCTCACTTTTAGATTGCAATATAATGGTGCTTCGAAAGAGCTGAAATATAAAATGTTACTATCATTAAAGGCATAATGTAGTGGATGTGTTTCATAAATGTTCATAGATCCACATACTGCTCTATGAATGACTGATAACCCTGTCCTGCACTCAATGATTACTTCTGGTGCTGAATCACACCTACGAGAGGATCACTAGTTGTTCTGCGTAGATCTAAGAACAGCTCTAAGGGGGTGTTGTTCAAAAGTTGCAATTGTTTGCAAGTTGCAGTTTATAGCAATGCACCAATAAGAATCATTGTTTCATGCGCGTCTTGTTAAATGCGCATACCGTGCGCGAATGAAAATGCGCATTACAATTTGCAAAGTTGCAGTTGATTTTGAACAACACCCCCTAAGAAACACACTCAGGAGTCCTGAAGATTCCTTCTTCAAATTTCATAGATAACTTGATAGTGCATGGGTAGCTTTCATTATTCTTACATTCTTTGTTGATTTTCTCAAAACTGATTATAATTAGAAAGGAAAGGCAGCTTAAGAAACTATTTTTTTAATTGCACAATAAAAATGTTGCAGTGTCTTTAACAGAGAATAATTCTCCTGGTATTGCATCGCATTTTGCTATGCATTTTTGCAAGATCGCTAGACAAACTATGTTTTGTTAAGCAACTTTTTCACATAGAACTGTACTGTAAGTTATTGAGAATATTTCCTCAATGTCCGACACTGCTAATCAAATGTGAAAAGTAAAATTATTCCTTGTTTAACCTGTCTCACCATGTACATTTATCTATCTATCTATCTCTCACTCTCTCTCTTTCTCTCTCAGGGGTCGTTCCCGCTGACCATGATCAGCTCTGATGCATGCTGGGATAGGTCATTGTTAATAGCGAGCAGCAGTGCTGATGAAGCTCTATAGTGCCGTAGCACCCAGGTAATGGGAGTTACATCTGGCCCTGTAGGACACACTGAAATACGCTTGCATATTGATCATGACGGACTGGCAGCGCTCGTCAAATGAAGGAACCTTTCACTCTGAGCATAATGCATAAAGGCCTGGGACAAATTAAACAACCACCATTCAAGTATTAACAATAGCTAGATGGACACAGAAGAAATTTCCATCGTTCTTATTCTATGGGAAAATGCTGAACAAGAGTCGCACCTGGGACTTTCTTTCATGATCATGGAGCTATTGTTAATGGTTGAATGAAGTTGTTTACTTTGTCCCAGACCTTTTTCCCTTCTGCTCACAGTGTTCTTTTAAAGGGAAAGTAATGCTGAACATTGGAGACTATGTTACTCAGTGCAGGAAAAAAAAACCTGCGTAAAAGCCAGAAGTTTACAGTAATAAGCTGAAATTTTCGCGGTGGTTTTATTTTCGCTAATTTCACGGTTATGGCCTCCCGAAAATATCCACTCTTCATGATGCACATTCATTTGTGTACAAACACTATCAAAAACGTGAAAATAACAACACGCCAATGCGTCAAATTGATCAGAAATCGTGAAAATATCTGTACGCTAAAATATTGGCTTATACAGTACCAGTTTTCACTTTTTAAATTAGCCTTCCTGCTTATAGAGTAGTAACTACATTAGCAGGGCTTGTTTGAAATATTGTGCATTAAAACAAAAATTGGCATCAGCTGTGCTGAAATGTACATCAATAATTCTAAATATTGTTTGAAATGTCATCAAAACTATTCCGTCAGATTGTGAAGGTGTCATTGATATTATATAAAGAAATTGTAAGTTATCAAAGAATACAGAGTATGAAGAATTGTCAGCCATAATGGAATACGCATGATGAAAATTAAAGTGTGAATTGCCTTAACAGCTGAGCCAAATACTTTCGCAAGGGGGAAAACATCTGGGCATTGCTATAATGCTTTCTCTCATAAGAAAACATACGTGTCAGGAGTTTGGTGATTCAGATTTCAATTTCCATCCACATGCCTATTCTGTAACGGTTGGCATCTCTGTATATGAACCCACCATACTGTACATCTATAGATACTCTATCTGTTGTACAAATCATTTTCACTCGCTTAATGATCCTGATTCTCTTGAATTATGCAATTAGCATCTCCATCAGAACACAAGGATTTTTCCTTTTCTCTTACCATGAATACTTTCACTCAAACAGAGTACTTGAATCGGCCACCTCCTAATGGTAGCCGATAATTAGCTCATGAATTATTAGCCTAATGGCAATTAGAGAAATTAGATATGCAAATAAGGTTCATTTATTGATGTAAAATTGCATTGAGTTAGTAATGGTAAAGAGGTAAGCCATATGTCATGAGTTACAATATCAGGTGTATGGAAGTGCTGTGGTATAGTGGTTCTGACACGCGACATTCAACCAGAGGGTCGATGGTTCGAATCTCGCCCATGGCGTTAAATTCCTTCAAAAAGAAATTTTATCCACACTGTGCTGCACTCAACCCAGGTCAGAGCTACCAACATTTAACAGCAACAATCAGGGAGATTGTGGAAGAAATCCAGTAGATGTCTATAAAATGCACACAACCTAATGGCATCAATGTTTCCATAATCCAGGAGATTGGTCAAAAACATGCATTTATTGTGGCCCATTTCCAGGAGTCTCCTGCGGAATCCAGGAGACTTGGCAGCCCTGCCAGGTGCTAAAATGGGTACCAGTTAGGATATCAAGATTGTAACTTAGGCTTACATTGTGGAATCCCCCAAGAAGCTAAGGAAGGTACTATTTGCGGTTGATATTGTACCTTTGACTGGGGTAATAATATTGTGAGAGAGATTTGGGCTACATAGGAAAAGCACCATATAAGAAATAACATTATTATTAGTAGTAGTAACAATGTCAGATAATATATATTGTAGAGCATTATTTATCTTCCTAACTCCCACTGCTCTTCTGATTTGTTTATATTATTTTCAATATTTCACTTTGATCAAAATTTACTGTTTTGCTACCAAAAATTCTATAATTTTTAATTAACAAATATACCTATCCCTCTGTTAGTCCCCTTCTTTCCCTCTCTTTTGCGCACACACACACACAAACACCATATATACCTCTCATTCTCTTTCTCTTCCTCACTATTTTTCCTCTAACAGTAATTAAAAACCGAGATAAACCAAAGGCGTGACCGAATTTAAATAAACAACAGTTTGACCTCTGCACGAGGAAAGTTTGTGCGTCATCACACAGGGCCATGGTTTGCTGTAATTAAGCTCATCTTTGCCTTGATCTTATAAGGCATTGTCTAGAACACTTTGCTTAATTAACGCTTTACAAAATTCATCTTGTTCTTCATAGTATACTTATGGTGAGCTAAAAATTGATACACATTTTTCATGTTGTGTTTCATACAGATTCTACGTACCATGCAATAACTTTGATAGATATCAAAATCAACCAAGTTGAACTTGTACTGATTGAGCTAGAAGATGATGGAAGGACTAATAAATTTGTTATCAGCTATTTCCTTGAAATTCTTGTTGTGTTTGTTTATTTGTACCAATCGGCCATTATTCAAAAGCCTGATGCTATTGCCTTATGCAAATAAACACTTTGTGATTGCCACTTAGATAGTGATTCGCTTCAATGGGCACAACATTTATGGAATGTCTGATTAAAAATGTCATAGGTAATATCCTTGAAAATTGTATTCTGCTTTGTTATGATTATTTACACTTTATGATTCTTTTTAAGAGAATAATGTTATTGCTCTTTCTAGTGTGATATTACTAAAGGCAAGTAAACTCTATGTCTGACACTTAAATGGTTATTAACTTCAATGAAGTGATGAAATCAATGGAGAGGGTGATTAAAATGTCATTTGTAATCTTTAAATTAAGATTCTGTTTGTATCTAGATATCAACTATTTTTTTAACATGCAAACATTGTCAAATAGCGTCATGTTCTTACTCATTCTAATCTAATATCACTTAATGAAAATAAGCACCCTGAAATTACAATTAGTAGTTTGTTCACTACAATTTACAGTAGACATGAAATTGATGGAAAGGATATTTCAATGATTTATTTTGATGTAAAGGCTTTGCTTGATTCTGGTTATTTACCACATAATTAATAATACTAAATGCTATGACATACAGAAAAATTCGTAGAAAGGATGGTTAAAAAGATCATTTATACTTCCCTTGATATTTTCAATATGTAGTTAATTATTACAAATCTTGTACCATAAATACAGCATTCGACACCTTAACTTGATTGCTCTTTCCAGTACAATATTACTAAATGCAAATAAACACTTTGTGATTACAACTTAGAGGGTGATTCACTTTAACTTTGAGACAAAATTGATGGAAACGGTGGATTCCTGCAGCACAAAGTGGTTCGAGCGCTGCTCAATCAAAAAATCTGGGGTGTTTTGAGGGGGCGGGAGGTAGACCAAGGGGAGCATTGCAATGATGTGTGACTCGTGAAGGGCGCAACGTTTGCTTGCTTGGGCCTCCAAGGGGGTACCGACTGCTTGCACATAACATTAATGCCAACATATGGGACGACACTAACTTGAGCAAGTATTGACTAATGTCAAATGTAGGTCAGACATGAAAAATATGTGTGGGAATTTTCTCAGAAATTAAAGCAGATCTTTCTCTCCTCTTCCTTATTACAGAAGTATGGGAATTTTCTCAAGAAAATGAAGTATATTTCTGCCCTTCTTTTACTTGTTACAAAAGTATGGGATAAACAAAATAACCTAATATTAAGGCAAATCACTTAAGAATAAAGTACAGAAAATATTTAATCTAAATTAAGTATATAATAACAGCCCTGAAATAATGCATTCAACTAAAAAGATGACATGATCGATGTAGAAATCATTGTGATAGAAATGATATATAGCTGTCTAATAAAGATTTAAAAACAATATGGGAATTTATAATTAAAGTAATTAGCTAAAAGGCAAAAATCATACCTATCTAGATGATGTGCCAAGAGCATGTATAAATTATTCATACTTGGATTCAGCCTTATGACAAGACAATATTCCATTCTCTTCTGCAGATGTGAAAACATTATGGCAACTCATACATGTGAAAAGAGTTTAGTTAATTAATTAAAAAGGCAAAAATCATGCATGTTTAAAGGACGTGACGATAGGATGTACAAGAATACCATGTACAAACTATTTACAATACGCGTGTGAGGATCTGAATTTTTTTTTTAATTATTGAATTAATTTATTTCCTTTTTCATATACATAATCAATGCAAAATAACATCACAAGTAAAACAAAATAAAGGAGGCGAGTACCCTGAAAGCACAGCTTGTGTTGGGATCGCCTTTACAACAAAACAAAGTGAAACAAAATGTCCTGTTAACTAAGCAATACTTCACTATATTCCAAAGATTTGACAACAGTAAGGAAATTATAAACTTGACAGAGTCTATGAAAGTAATTTGCTACAAGCCAAGAATCGTGTATATCTGAATGACCAGACCGTAGGATATATAAATGTTTAATACCTTATTCTATTGTACTACCCATTCACTATGCTCCTTTTTTATCTACTAAAAATGTCAAAATAATATTCATGATTTAACATTTTTCATGATCATAGACGTACTGTTTCCACAGACATAAACATGTCTGACTACAGGATGAACATAATGTTTACCATTATTTTACCCTTTCATTGAATAATTCTTCACAATCTAATACAGATGTGAACATACTATTGAATTTATAATTTTACAGAGCGTATAAAAGTACCGAGTTTGAGAAAAAGTAAAAAATCTTAATATTATGAATTAGGAATGCATGCAATATTATCACAAGATTGAGATCCTATTAATAAAGGATAACTTACTATCTAAACGATTCATGTTAAATTTTGATAGAATGTAGAATTAGAATAGTGAAGTATTTCAGTATTGGTACCAAAACTCCTGAAAGTAATGATATTTCTATAAATAAAATACTGAAAAGTATGAATATATGTACGAAAAACCTTAATATTATGGCCATGATTCAATTTTTATGAGTAGTATGTTTCTATCATTTCCCTTTGTGATCCTGATGCTAATGTGCATGCTTACTTGAAACATGTGTCATACCTGTTCAGAGAATAAGCAGGGAGGCTCTTCCCCTTTGTGATCATGATGCTAATGTGCACGCTTACTTGAAACATGTGTCATACCTGTTCAGAGAATAAGCAGGGAGGTTCTTCCCCTTTGTGATCATGATGCTAATGTGAATGCTTGAGTGAAGTTGTTTGAGGCCCAGTCACATAGGACCCCGGAAGCAACACGATTCACCCCGACTCTTTGTTAACTGCCACTGCCACTACCACTGACACAGTTAAAGCGAATATCGAGTACTTGCAAAGAACTTCAATTTGGAAAAATGAATGATTAAAATAATCTTATGTTACAAACAAAGCACAACGTGACTTGTGTAGACAAGGGAAAACTAATATGATAACCTCAAACCGGTTAAAAGCGAAATTATATCATTCTCCATGTGCTCTGTCCACTGCAGCAAACACAGGAAGCAGCGCGTGGGACTGGTATAAAATCTGTCGGCCCGACACGGCCCAATTTAGACCCTTTATTTGCACATTTCTCTGCCATTATACATTTTCTTGCAAAACACTTTGGCACATATTATTTATTCATAGTTCTGAACATTCTTCTCACATTTTGTGCGATTCTGTGAACATTTATTTTATTCTTTTAACAAATACCAGAATATATCTTTAACTGCCTCAGAACAACGAGTCGGGCTGAATTGGAAGCTTCAGGGGTCCTATGTGACCGGGGCTTTACTTTGCTATTTCCTTTGTCCCTTCTGCTCACAGTGAGAGATAAAAATGTGAATTACATAAAATACTGGGCCAAATATTAACTAAAAAGGAGCAAATGTATCCTCATTTTTTCTCTTGTAAGAAAATATTAAGTACGGCTGTTAGGTCATTCACATTGAAACTGTCGGTATATCTATATTTATGACATATGAATGTGCTCTTATAACAAAGATATCAAATTCCAATATTGAAACCACACATAGCCTTCAGTAACCTCACCATAATCCAATCCCTTTCCGATTCACCTGGCCACGTTCTACTCTCGTCACTCGCACATAATGTGCTCTCTTCTGCCTAAATTTCAACATCTTTGGTATTCCAGCTGCGCTCGAGCTTTTGACACAGGATTTACAGCAATCCTTTTGCATATCCTTGGATCTTTTCATGCCCTAAGCGAACTACGCTTGAGTCTTTATTGGGACTGATTTGACTTGGGTTGGTTCAGGAGAGCGTATCCACTTTCGCGCAAGGACGTTTCTATCATGACTGAGTATCGATATGATGAAAAATGCATTCTGTACATCTTGGTATATTAATGTACTCTATATAAAAACAAATGCTGGCAAGATCTTTGAAAAAGAATATTTTTGGTATATTAATGTACCCTATATAAAAACAAATGCTGGCAAAATCTTTGGGATGCAATATTTTTTTTATTTGATCTCTTTCATGCAAGTTTTCAATCTAGGAGCTAAACTACGTCATTGTTAAAGGGAATTGATGGTCAGTTTATAATTAAATGGAAAATGTATGGTATCCTCAGCTATACATGAAAGATATTTGGTGCAATAGACTATTCAATTATTTTGGACTTGTCTTGGAATATGCTTATCTTCTTTACTCAGTTCTAAGCAACTACTACAGAGCTGCCAACTTTAAATATCTAAAATCATTTTACCATAAAAACCCAATTTTAGAGAAGAATCATAATCTAACCTTCTGTACACTTTTTAACATTGTATCTCAAGAAATTGAAATATCCAATTTTGCCCTAAATGAATCATATTGTCATTAAAAAATCCTACAAATTACGATAAAATTCTACTACTTGGCAGCTCCAACACTGTATGGAATACTAAAACAAGCTAACTGCATTTGTTTGCGTACCCTAGAACTAACTGCATTATACCCTGTTTATGTTTAAAAAGCAATTACTCTGCCCCCTTCGATTAGCAACCCTATGAGAGAGACGATCAAGGAACACTGGTAAACAGAGTCTGTGCACTTTACTGATCCCTTTTCTTGACTACTGGTTATCTAATTTTAGCTAAAAGGGCAACAGACATTTGATACTTTGCTAATTTTCCCTACAATTGGGTAGGCCACCATCCGAATGAGGATGGCATTCATTATTCTTTCTGGGTATTATTTTTTTGTATGTAGGCAGCTGGATCTGTAAATACCTTTTCATAAACACAATAAAAATGCATCCAGGATATGCTTATATTTTTTCACAAAATAATTCCTACATAACAAAGCATATAGATCTCTCTAATCATTTATTGGTCATAATGTTAGTGTACACTAATGATATAAAACTTCCTGACTTAAAGACATATACACACCTCTGTTTATTTCTCTCTCTCTCTCTCTCCTTCTCCCTCTCCCTCTTCCATCATCCCACATCATCTCTCCCACACTTTACTCCCGTTTAGTTTGTTCAACCCTGTGGGGGTAGTGACCAGTGGATATCACATGGAAATCAAAATCAACAAACACCATCCCGCTCCTCTGGGTGCGCAAATTTAATTTGGGAGGTGGCACCAAATCTTTCAGAGTACTTTAGGCGCACCCATTGTTGGTCAGATGAAAGTCTTGAGAGGGACTCCAAAAGATGATACAATGTCGGGGGTGATTACGGTGGGACGGAATTGCCAGGCAGGAGGAGAGTAGATTAGAAGTATATGGAGGGGGTGTGGTAGATGTTGTGAGAGATGGGAAATGGTTTGAAGAGAGAGAGAGAGAGAGAGATGAGAGAGTGAGATAGAAGATAGAGAGAGAGAGAGAGAGAGAAATAAAGAGAGAAGGAAAGAGAGAGAGAGACTCCCAAACAAAGGTGTGTATATGTATAAAGGTCAGGAAGTTTTAACATGTATAAAGAGATAATATTTGATATTTTTAATTACATATGCTTAAAATCCACTGCTATCATACCTACATATCTACATATCTGACATTTGAGGGGAAGTATAAGAAAAAAAAACAGAGGGGATGACAAAAATAACTGGAAAGATACACAAGTGAGAGAAAGAAAAAAATCTGGAGCAGGATACTAAAATAAAAGTTTAAATATTTTTTAAGAACCTAAAACCTTGAAAAGGATTGTCGAAAGTTCAAGTCAAAGTTTTAAGATAAAGACACCTAAAAAGGCCAAGAGATAGAAAGAGAATTAGACTGAGAGATGTATTAAGCTGACCAGATATGCCTACTCTCTCCCAATTAACATTATAACTTGCTAGTATAGGTCAACAGGACGAAGTGCACTTTAAAGGTCAGTTGCAGAGAGGAAACCTCGGATATTTCAATGGCTTCGTTCCGTATGTATATACCTATGGAAATATCACACAACAATCAAGCCCGTTTATTCTAACTGACCTGTTTCGAGGAAACCAAGAGAAAACTGTAGCAATGATGGGAAATTGTATTGATTATTATATATACAATTATAAAAAGAGGTTACAGGTCATTATAAATTTATATTGAATTTTAATACAGGGATTCAAACCCGTTACTTAACACACTGAGTTCATTTTCACACATGACTGGTTTACTTTGTTGCAAGGTGTGTCTCACTCCAATACACATATAAAAAAAATTGAACCCCAAATGAAGTGAAAACATTAAAAATGAAAACGTAAAGGTATTGATTAAAAAGCAGTGCACCTACCCTATTTTTAGAAGAATGTTATAAATGAATAAATAATGAATAAAATAATTAAATTTTTAATAGTATATTTGAATGCCATTATCCCAATGATTTGCACTTTCTATAAAAATGCATAAGACAATTTGCAACTTCTTAAAAGGCTTTCTGCCTTCCTTGTCTCCTCTATCATGCATATTTCATACACAAATTTACATGTGTTTTTATGAGAATAATGATGGAAATAAATGAAATGAAATAAAAAATAATAGTAACAGGGCCCCGTAACATAAAGATTTGCGATTAATCGCTATTTGACTTTGCGATCGATTGCAAATTTTTGTACATGATTTTCCATAGACTTGCTATCAGATTAGCAATTAATCGCAAACCTTTATGTTACGGGGCCCAGGTCCCCAGTTCATAGTGAAATTCCCATGCATTAATGAGGCAACAGATTTGCTTCTAAAGTTAAGTATTACATAAAAGGATGATCCTCACCTCGAAAATGAATCACCTAAAATTGTGTACATTTTTGTTGTACTGCTTTCCCAGATATTTTTTTTTATATTTGACTGCTATTTTTGTCAAGCCATCACCGATCCCCCCCCCCCCCTTTAACAAATTATGGATCTATCCCTTTAAACATTGATCAGAAGAGAGTTCAATAGTATTTGTTGCAGGGCAGATGGCATCCATATTAGTTTTAATCTAAAAGTTGGTTTTACTGGGATGGGAGTTGGAAGTGTTTTAGTATTGATTTCATCAGGCCTTGATCAAATCCAACATATGGCACTATGAAAATGATAGAAAGCATTTGTCTCTTTGTGATTACGAGGTACCAGCAAATGAAAATACGCTGTACTGATCAAAATGATCATACTCAATTGGAAAAATTCACTGTGTAAACGGTATCTGTCGTGATTAATAATTGCGTCTAGCAAAATACAAAAATGGATGATGTAGAACTATTTTCCTGGTTCATAAAGTTTATCTAAATACAAATAGTCAGTGGTGTTACCAGAAAGATTAAATCTCTTGAAAGTTGCATTTGATCATCATGCACAAACACAAATCACTGATTCATGAATCTTTTGGTAAAAGTGAATACTATGTGCCATTGAAATATGCATTTTAATTTGCAACTGATTTGCAGTTGATTTGCAATTGATCAGGACTTTCTAGCAATACTGCCTTCAGCTTGTTAACATTCAAATGAAATTTCATCCCGTTTCTAAAGGAGATCCATCTATGTCATTTTTAATATATTTGTTTCTCACAATATCCAGCACATTCTAAGAACATTTGAAGGTTGATGATCCCTCTGACCTTCTGACTACATGACTATCTTACATTTTCATCTTTTACTAATGCTATGGCCACATACGCCCCGCAGATATTTAATAATAGTGGCTATTTGTATAGCGCACAGGTCCACCTTTCGGTGCTCACGCCGCTTTAATAAATTTCTCGGTAGAAGAACAGATTATACACCAATTAAAATATGCATTTCAATTTGCTACTGATTTACAGTTGTTTTGTAATTGATTGCAAGTTTATGGCAATATCTCCTTCAACATGTTAACATTCAAAGAACATGTAGCTCTGTTTCTAAAGGAAATCTACCTAATGTGATTACAGATTTATTTGTTTCTCACAATATCCAGCACATTCTAGGAACATTTGATGGTTAATGATCCCTCTGACCTTCTAACAACATGACTATCTTACATTCTCATTTTTTACTAATGCTATGGCCACATACAGCCGCAGATATGAACCCCAGATAAGCTGGGCCATCGTCCGATACCCTCTTTCAAGAAAGCGATGAAGAAAGCACAGGTGAAAGAGGTGCGTCAATGAACA
Organism: Temnopleurus reevesii; assembly: GCA_036244855.1. Taxonomy (NCBI): domain Eukaryota; kingdom Metazoa; phylum Echinodermata; class Echinoidea; order Temnopleuroida; family Temnopleuridae; genus Temnopleurus; species Temnopleurus reevesii. Next base: position 39,132 of record BQKZ01000128.1, on the reverse strand, counting down.
ATCTGCGCTATTCCAATCATTTCAATATGCTTAGCATGAAGGAGAGGGATTGTCTAGGTGAATCTTATTGGGGGTCAGTGGAAAGGAGGCCAGATTGTCCGGCCACTTGCTTGGATCCCACCTGGGTATCTCTTAAAACAATCAAAGTTGTAAGAGAGACAGATGTCAATGGAGGGATAGGTCATGACTTGAAGGAGACAGATGTAATGTCGTGCTTGTTTGTCTTCAATTATGATACATCAGTCATGACTACATGAATATTGTTCACGTTAAACAGAATTTAAAAACCTACCTTTTCAACATCGCATATAATTAATTTTGTCCCTGTGTTATTTTCTTGAACTTCTATCTTACTCTACACATTTTCCAGTTGCGCTTTGAGCATTTTCGTGAAAAGTGGATTTGGCGCCATATAAATCATATATATTATTATTATTATTATTATATCCTACTTTTTTGAGGAATTTGAAAATCTGAAGTAAAGTTTTAAGCAGAAAAAAGAAATATATCTGCTACGGGATAGGTCATGACTCTGAAGAGACAGGTGTAATGACATGCTTGTTTGTTTCTAGTTTCCATACACTAGTTATGACTTACACAAATTCTACATGTATATCAGTGAGCTTACTCAATTTTACGTCCGGCAATGCATGCACTTCATTTTTTGAAAGATTTTGAAAAACTAAGGAAAAAATTAATCTTCAAGAGAGACAGATGTCTAACATGGGTTATATCATGACTCAAATGAGATAGGTGTATAAAAATATGATGCTTGTTCATCGTCAGTTCATTATCAGTCATGACTTTTGCAGGGCTTCTTATGCTAGTTAAATGAATGTATTCATGTTGTATTTTTGATAATCAAATGTCCTTGGACTACTATATGATCTGAAATTTTCAAAGTGGTTTCATTATTGAAAGTTTTGCAGCATTTGTCTTGCTATAAATTCCAGTATGTATGGTGCAAATCAAAATGCATACAAATACCCTTCAAGACGTGAAAATAACACACTAAAATGTCAAGTTTGTCCCAAAATGAGAAAAGCTCTGTTGGCTGGTTCAGTATTCATGCTTGTCACACTCCAAATTTCGAATTCCATTCTCAAAACACAAATGATGATAAATCATATGACTAAACACCTTTCCCAAATCACTTTTATACGCATATACATTTCAAATGATTTTCAGTTCTGCAAAATGGGCCATTATCTATATCTGCATTTATTCTTATGGCTTTCCCCATCTTCGTCCTCTTGTTTTATTTGCACAGAAAGTATAATCTTGGTCCTCCAGGTATAGATTGATGTCGGAGATATGATATTTCAAATGTCACATCTATTTTGGACCTGACCAATTTCCATACGGCACTTGACTACTTCCCATATTGCATATTATCAGTTCGAAGTAAGAGATGGAGGGAGGGACGGACAGGGTGGAGAGAAAAGTAAAGGGAGGGAGGAAGAGCGGGGGAAAGATGGGAAGGAGGAAAGGAGAACAGGAGGGAGGAGTGGGGTAGAAAGGGAGGGGAGAAAGGGAGGGGAGAAAGGGAGGGGAGAGAGGGAGGGAGAGAGGGAAAAAGAGGATATGAAGAGAATGATGAAGGGGCAGGGAGATAGAGTGAGTTGATAATATGGTTGTTCTCTCATTGCATTCAACAGTTGAGAAATATGCTAAGGGAGGAAAGCATGATGGGATGGAGAGACAAAGGTGGAAAGGGAAAGTAGAAGGAATGTTGATATAGGGACCAAAAGTAAAAGAAAGAGATATAAAGGGAGAGGTGATTAAAATGTTCTTCCTCCTATCCGGCATTCAACAGATAGGAACAAGGTATAGAGGAAGGGAATGAGAGAGATGATTACAATGTTCTTTATCCAATAGCATTCAACAGATGGAAAAGACAACAACGGACTACTCAATACATGGGTGAAACAAACTTGCTTTAGCTTCTCCAAACTCAACATATAACAATCGAGACACCATTCCGCAGTACGGATTTTTCCCCCCGATTCATCCCTCCATCTACCATACCCTCCTCACGTTACCCCTCCAGCCTGAAGATGTGCTCACCAAAAACACTACTCGTTCTGTAGCCATTTTCTCTACGTTTTATTCCTCTTTCCAGGGCGATACCTGAGAAATCATTGAATATCCCAGGCACGTTTGTGCAAGTGATGATATCTCCCCTGACAGCTATAGCCCATGTATTCACTCTCCCTGTTCTACGATTAGTACTATAGATTGTATTAAAATGCGGCAATTTGAGCTGCAGTTGCCAGGCAGCTGTGGCCCATTAAAAGCCTCTTTTCATGGCTTATGCATATCATTGCACATTTTTCAGAGGATACAAGTTAATAATCTGAGATTTTTCATTTCATGATTACTCCGGTTAAAAAAAAGGACTAGAAAAGTGTGACATAAATTTCATACAAGAATAAGGTGTATGATTTCAATAATGCATGACTTATATTAGCTTTGTCAGATAATTAATCTACCATTTTTCTCATTTTTAAAGTGTTTGTATTAACACCAAAGTGGACAAGATGATTTGTGGGCATACATTTCCTATAAACTCCAGCCAAAGTCAATTTTGGTTAGTGTTGAATATGTTGATTGATTGTTGATCAGATGGATAAAATGATAAATGATTTCAGATCCTCCCCCTACATAAAAATATACAGAAAAAAATAAAAGAGAGTTGATTAGTATCAAAGAGAATGGAAATTCGAATGCTTTGTTCAAAACAGAGAGAAAAAAATAAATCCCACAACATAACAAAGTACCAAACACGATGAAAACTTTGTTAAGAACTGCAAACAAAGAATGTCTGCTTGTTGAATTGCTTCCTGTTAGAAAAAATTACCAATCCAGGGTGGTTTTTCACTAGAATAAGAAAGATTTTAAGAACAACTCGTATCCATTCTTATGTGTAATGAATCAGAATATTATGTGCATTCCGTACAACAATTGATACCAGTCTTTCGTAACTTGCTGAAAAACTGCCCTGGAATATAGAACGAGAATTACAGAAAAGGGACCTGCACCAAATATGATGGGAACAGGAGATATGGTGGATTAAGATAAGGTCATCGCTACGTGCCAAAATCAGACTGCATATCAATCCATCATGGAAGAGGATTAGGCAGTGTTCTCAAGATGCCGTCTGTGTCTTTGACGATATCCCTCCCCCCCTAAATTACTCTCAACCAGAAAAGAAAATCAGACAAACCTATTTAGATATAGTCTGTGTCACCTGTATTATCCCCCCTCCCCCATGCTGCCCATTAACCCTGCTGTCCATACATCACACACTCCTGTGTAACTCTCCTTCCATTAACCTAAGTCGAATATGTTGGGACCACACAAATCTGTTCGACTATTCGACTTAGAAGAGGCTCATAACACCGGTTTTGTATGATTTGTTCCAGAAAATCACATCGACTGAGGCAATTATTTGACTAAGACAAGTTTGACTTAGGCAGAGTTGACTCTCTTTTCTGTAACATTCTCTCTTTATCTTCAACCCTTGTCTTGTTAGGATATTAAGTATAGCAAAATCTAAGGTAGATGTGGAGTTATTAATTCCTCCTTCTTGCATGTCAGTCTCTTTCTTTTTCTCTCTCCACAACCTTTTCTCTCTATTTAGATATTTAATTTGCTTGGAAGAAGGTTTATGCAGTGTAAAACACTAAAACTTATTTCCAGCCCTCCATCTCCTTTTTTTTTATCAAGAAAAGAGATTTAAGGGGAGTGAGAGCGATTGCTCTCCTAAAGCTCCTCTTAAATATTTGATTTGGAGGAAGTGATTTGTAGAGATCCTTGCAACCTCAATGTTCCTACATGAAGCCCCAAATTAGCTCCCTTAAATTTCTCTTTGGTAGCCTCTAAGAGAGGTATACAGCTCCCCTGCTAATTTTTAAGTGCAGTCCCTGCTTTATATATTTTCCACTGTTATTCTTGTGAATGTTGAGGTCCAGCCTCATCTGGATCTACTTTTACTGACTGATTACAGAATACCACATCTTCTGTTGCACCTCAATGCATCAAATCAATGCACAAGTCTCACAGAGATCATATCACATCAAGGAGCATTTAATTGCATGACATTCATCCATTCCGGAGGCACTTAGAAGGTGCATTTTTACATGAGGGCAAGGTGGTTGTTTTAGCCTACTTACAATCTTGGAACTCAGTACATTATTCTATACCTGTTAACCTTTTAATGTTAATTGGTAAATCCTTTATAGTTTTTGGTCCTATTTATGCACTAAGTCAACACAGACAGGCAAATATCTCACAGAGATCATATCACATCAAGGAGCATTTAATTGGATGACCTTCATCCATTCCGGAGGCACTTAGAAGGTGCATCAAGGTGGCTGATCTCGTCATCTTTTTATAATGGCAAGGTGGTTGTTCTAGCTAGTTTACAATCCTGGAACTCAGAACATTATTCCCATACCTGTTAACCTTTTAACGTTAATCGGTAAATCCTTACCCTTTTTGGTCCTATTTATGCACTAAATCAACACAGACAGACACAAGTCTCACAGAGATAGTCCCATCATATCACATCAAGGAGCATTTAATTGTGCGACATTCATCCATTCCGGAGGCACTTAGAAATTATTCATGGGGGCAAGGTGGTTGTTCTAGTCAGATTACGATATTGGAACTCAAAACATTATTCCATACCTTTCATCAGTTAATCCCTACTTTTTCGGTCCTATTCCGCTTGGTGGGGGATACCACAATGAATATACATGTCAGTAAATTCCAAATATAAGAATATCATAATGCATTGCCCCTGTCTCCTCTGAAAATAATTTCCATCCATAAGTATGGACAAAGAAACCTTATGGTGTGTTACAGATTATTTGACAATTTTCTACCAGGATGTGAAACAACAATCAAACTTTATAAATTCATGTGCCTTCTTCTGTAATCCATGTTGGCAAATAATAAAATGTTCTATAGTAAGCAGATGGGTGCACAATGGTTTTGATGTTTTCATAAAAGTAAATCATAAAGATTTCATATTCCCTTTGAATTTTCTCATCATCCAAATGCATAATCAATTATTTTTCACTTTCAAGAGTCCATGCTTTGGCTACATGTCCAAACAAAACCGTACAATGCAAACATATAATCCCTAGTAATATTCTTTGCTTGGATGTGATTCAACGGAAATAGGTCTTGTTTTGAAAATACACAAACATAGGATCAGAATCACCAATGACTTAGGGGGTGTTGCTCAAAAGTTGCAATTAATCGCAAGTTGCAGTTGATCGGAACGCGCCAATCAAAATCATTGTTTCATGCGCACCTTCTTAAATGCGCATACCGTGCGTGAATGAAAATGTGCGTTACAGTTTGGAAAGTTGCAGTTGATTGCAGTTGATTTTGAGCAACATCCCCTTAGAGGGTGTAATGTGCTTTTGCGGAATCTTGTCTTGCCTTCATCGGAATCCATAGCCTCTAGCCTTTTTAATCTTTCTTCGCAGCTGCTGGTTTGTAATTATCTTCTCTCCTTACTAGATGACTTTCTGACCAACAAACCCCAAAGACCTATCAGCAATATCTACGAGGGGGATTGGGGACCCTTTTAATAGAATTTCATCGTCTCAATCAAATGTTGTGATAAGGGTCATCGTTATCAAAAAGAAATTGAATAACTGGCACAACAACATTGGCTTAGGATAGAAATTGGTAGACCACAAGGAACATGAAATTAGTGGGTGGGCTAGAGCCGCGCAAAATGCTTCATGCTGGCCCAACCCCAAAGTAGACAATATTAAGAATAGAAATCCATCATTTTGATTGGATGTTGTGATAAGATTCATCTTTATGTGACATAATTGAATTACTTGCTCAATACTCGCAAGAGGAAAATAGGAACACTCGGACATGATGCAGCAGACTACAGGGAAATTTGAATAAGGAGGGGGCTGAAGCGCCACGAAAAATTGTCCTTCATACTGCCCCCACACAGCCAATTTCTCACCTTGGAAAGGACTCTGGAAGAATATAACTGCAAGGTGTGACTTTTATGATTGGTAAAAAGACTGAAACATAAGGTGATGGGCGATATCTAATCTTCCCTATCAAATGTTATGTCTGGGGCCATCATTGTCCAAACAGATCACATCGAATAACAATTATCAACACAACAGAGGCTGATGCGGGAATATGACGACCATCACAGTGCATAGGTAAGCTGAAGAGACCATTCAGGAGGGAATTTAATGAAGTTTGTTGAAGCGACAAGCAGTCATTCTCCAAAGTTACCAAAGCAATGGTCAATGATTGTGCTTTTCTTCCAATCACCAGGTACGGAATCTGCAGATTCAACAAAGTGACACACCACGAGAAAGAAACAATACCGGCTGCTGTGGAAGGAACAAATTCCACTGGACCTGACAAGACAGTAGGCTGCAGAAGAGACAACGTACTAAGGCGCGATGTATTAATACCCTGGCGACGAATTCCGCGCTCCTCCCGCATCCGGTCTATTCATGCGGGAAGTCCACAAGGCGTCAATTTGACCACATCCTTTTCCCGCATACAAGAAGTCTTCACAAAAGACGGACGCGGACTTGAATTTGTCTTATTGTCTTATTGAATGAAAATTGCTTGCGGGAATTTTGCATAATGGGATGCATCTGTGCTCTCTCTATACGTGCCCACCGAGCTGTGACTACCCAATTCACGCACGCAGAAAGGGTGCAAGGAGAATAGACGCATGCGTGCATATGAGGCTAGTCTGCGATCTTCTGTGCACTATAGAAAATACAACGTGCCTAAAAAAGTAGGGGTTGGGAATACCATGAGTAAAAGATCAAATAAGGGCCATAGTTCATAACAGTGAATGAAAAAGGGTTTGAAAGGAGGCAAACATGGTGCATTATGATATTGCTTCATTTTAAACTGTTCAGTTACACATTCATCTATACATCCCCTCATCAAGGATAGGAAGACAAAAAAAAAGTAATGGAGTATAGACGAAGGTTGAAATGTACGCAAATGTGATTTATAAGCCAAGCACGATATCCATAGATGAATGTTTATTTCACCAGTACACAACAGGTTAAATTGGATGTAGGTAGCCTTCTATAACTGCGGAGCTCTTCATTTTCAATTATTTAATATAGATCTAATACGCAGATACCATCCAGGTACATGCAGCAGAGATGCCTACCGATCCAGAATATGCATGCAGTAAATTAAAATGTGAATAACGCAACAGCTGAATAAAAATAAGAAAAAAACAAACAATGACCATACTCTCAGCCATTCACTTGTGATGATCGACAGCCTTGATTTCATATCAAAATACACTTCATGCATATACTGAAACCGTTGGTATCTCTGCTAAAGTAAAAGCGCTACTACCCGATGAACATCGTAGTAACCTTGATGCTCAGCCATGTGTGCTTACGACATTGATTTTATCTGGTTTCATTTACTCACTGACTACCGAACGGATTAGTCCCTGCACAAAGTCTATGGGGTTTTCATAATTCAGAACTCAATGGGTTAATTGTTTAAAGGAGAGGATGAAACTTACCGTTGTTCTTTCTAGACAGCTGAGGAGGTGGTGATGCTGGGCCTCGTATGGACTATACTTGAGATTCATATCATCATTACTAACACCACTCTGTAAGATTAAAAATAATTAAAACATTATTAATGTATTTTCAATGGATTCTAACAGAAATATTAAGAGAATCCCATGACTTTTCCATGACCCAATAGCTGCTTTCCATGATGTTACTTCCAAAAGAACGACAGGATACAAATTTAAATAATATTATAACAAAGAGAACACAACTTTTTAATAAGAGCATATTTCGAATTGGCATCACTTCATTTTCAGCTTAAATAATACTGACAAGTTAGAGTTTATATAGCATTTAAGGCAATTAACAATATGTAAAGAATGTGATTTTCATGATTTCCTCTCTGGCAAGGTTTGCAAAATAACATACATTATCATAATTAACACTAATCATAATAGCAGATATAACTCTACTGAGTTTTCACAAACAAATCCTCCATTCAACATAAGATTTTTGTGTACAAAAAAAGAAAGGCAAAGAGTGAAAATTTGTAAATTTGTAAATTTGTAAACAAAGAATTTTGTGTTGTTTGATAAACAGTGAATTTCTATTGAATAGTTTCTAGACCTACATGCATAAAAATATGAAGAATGGCAATGACTATCAAGTAATAATATTTCTATGCCTGTTATTCTATCGAGCTAATAACAATGTGATCAAAGTCGGATCAGTAGTCCATATGTATTGTTTGGGGCTTTTATATGATGAACAGGTAACGAATCATTATGACTTGTAGTGTACATTTAATTGAAAAAGCATGAAAATTTGTTTAATGTGGATTTTAATGACAAACAAAATATGAATACATTCAGAGTACTTAAATGTGACAAATAAAAAATACTTATGCACCTGATGGATTTCATCCTTTTTAAATCCCTTTGAATAAATACTTCCAACATTATTCTAAACCATTTCCACATTTATCAACAATCACGGCAGCATCGCCACAAGAGCATGTAGGCTCTGGTTATTATCACAATCCATCAAACGCGCGAGTCAACTCGAGGACATGCCGTCTCAATTAGCATACTTCACGACATAAAAGCTATTTTTGCTTCCTCAGACTTCACATCAATGTTCATTCAAACATCTTACAAACTCTCTTTCCACTTTATATTCTCTCATCAATGGCATATGCTAGTCTTCCATTAGCGTGAGCAGGCGCCTCGGAATACTAATGATTTAATGCATAAAACCCCTTGTTTATCACAATGCAACGCGGAGAGGCATGAGTACTTGCAAAATCCACTTTGACTAGGACAAGTAAAAGAAAGCAGACAAAGTAAACAACTCTTATTCATCCCTTCACCATGACACTCCTAAAGAATGAAATACAAATATACTACTGTAGATTATAAAAGGGAGTTTCTTTATTTCATGACACCATTTGTGCACAGTACGTGCACAGCTTATATTGAAAAAGGCGTCCGTCAATACACCCATCCCTGGTTTTATCCCAATTTTAGCATCAATTTAAATTCGATAAGCAGGTTTGCACTATGCACTTATTCTTTATACACAAAGGCTGTTGTTGACAACTTGAAAGCTTGCCCAAGGTTTGCCCAACATAGCAATAAGTAATGTATGCAAACTTGATTCCAAGTATTGTAGTTCAATTTTTACCGTAAGGAATACCACGTTACTTTATCCATCGGCAAGAGATATGCATAAATTTGAATCTACTAGTAAACCTGCCATTAGCCAGGCATGACCAGAGCATGCTAGCATTCCCCATACCTGTCCCTAAGCCTAGTTGACACTGAAAAGTTGTTTATTTTGTCGATTTTCAGTCCGTCATGTCTGTGGTAATGTTAGATTTAGTACATTTTTAGATTCAACCCTTGTAAGATAGAAAACCTGCATCCTCAATGTGCCTTTCTACCGATGCTCCCAAATACATCATTAGCCATGTCTGCACTTATTCCAAAACTAGAAGTTTCAATAACTACGATTGTAAAAATTGGTCCCTTTAACTCGGATGAAACTTTGATGGATTTCACGCTTATGTGCAGTTACCAAAATTTGAAGTTAGTGAAACTAAGAAAAAAAGGATGCTTCTCCCCCGATGACACTTCTGCTAATATATGCTGCACAAAACATATATATCTTGTTTGTTGTGTGCCCATAAAAAGTTATTCAAGACTACGAGCGTGCTCTGGAGCATGTTATAGTTAACAAAACTTCAAAGAAACTTTGTTCACACCCGCAACTTTGCGAGAGGCATTCCCATGACCTTGACGAAACCATAAGAAATCTTGTGCTTTTGTCACGACCTCTAAACCCTAAGGATTCATTGTAATTTTGGAGACTGTGAGCATCTACACTAAGCAAAACTTGAAGGTTAAATCCCATGGGGACTGTCAGAGTTAAGTTTTTGGCTCTGAGTGTGTACCCTACTTCTAATAATCAAGATAAAAGCTAATTGTAATATACTTAAAGTAATCATTGATGAGACCTCCATTTTATGACGCAGAATCTCTCCTTTCTATTGTCATCGATTCTTGGTATGAAAGGTCAGTTTGACAGCACTGCTGAAAGATTCAGTATTCATTAAATTGTCAAACTTTGTTCTAGTTACATTTATGATTAAGCGAATACTTCATGCCCTTCAAAATGGAATAGAGAGAGAACATTTTGAAGTGTTTTTTATCATTAGCAGCTAATGATGAAATATGATTTCATAATTTCTAGGAGAGGGATTTAAAAAGTCATTTTATTTTCAAATCCAAACTACCATACTCAATTCAATATCTTGAATGTTATGAGTCTTGATATGCTTGAATTTTTCGTGAAACGCTGAACATTAGTAGCGATAAAAAATTTCCTCCTCCGCAAAATTCTATAAATATCCTCCAAATTGTGCATCATTTATTCCAGTGAATGACTATTGTGCGAGGGACCATTATCATCATCACTGTTTACTCATCATAAACAAATAGCCTCAACCTGTCAAATAGAAGATGATAAATATCACAGTTATGGTGCCAAATTAAAATGCCGGCTACGCAAGGCAGTAAAAAAGTTAACAGACGTAATGCGCGAGTAATATTCGGAAAGAGTGGCAATCATACGCGTGTGAGTTATGTCTGTTTGCATGCAGAGTTAGCACCCAGAAGCTACATTTTTGTCGGGAATGATCTCTTTTTCCGACGCTCCATATTTCCAGACATTCATGATATGCATCTGACGGGGTTTCGGTTTACGGGATATATAATTGATGGATAGAGATGCTGAAATTATTAATGCCTTAGTCGTCGTGCAGGGAAGGGATCCCATCTGGATCATGGAGAAGCAATCTTTAGCGTCCGCTGTGAGGAGGAAAGGGAAGTTGGGGCTGGGGGCTATGATGAAGCATGATCTGCCGAGACGATATCCTCATCACTTTCGATGCAAAAGACAAAAAAAGGAGCATTTTGGTGATGTTTTTTCCGAGATTCTGCGGAAAATGTCAATGGGTAATGATTTTGTGGGAGAAGTTAACACCTAAGATAACATGGCTTCTTAGTGGATAAGCCTGATGGGTGCCTGGGAGATTTCGAGGCTTGGGGGCAGATGAAACATTAGTGAGATTGATCTATAATGGCATGCTAAATATACCATTTAGATGCGGACCTGTTTAAAAGTGTTCTTTATGTTTTAACCGGGGGAGGTTTTTCTTGCACTTTAGATAATACCATGTTTGTAAATCTGTTTGTGGAAAAAATGAAAACTTAAAGTGACCTTTTTATTACAGGTGATCATAAGAGCACAATTTGTCAACTCTGTAAGTGAAATCACACCTCAAAGGCATCCACATTGTGTCTCTATATTCCTTTACGGGCTTAACATTGATAATTAGGATACTTTTGCTGTTTTAAAATGATATATAAAAATAGATATTTGCATTTTTTATCATTATATTTGATGGAAAACATGATTATTTTCTACAGAATCCTCATACGGCAAAATTATTAGAAAAAATCAAAACACTGAGCTTACTTTCTTCATTAAAAAAATCTAAAGAGAATTTCCTGATATTTGAAATTAATTTCCTGCAAACATTCAATTGCACAACGAAAGCTCGGTACAAACGCCCGAGGTATAACGTATCCGGGAAATGAATTTGCAGACTCACTGCTGGAGACATAATACCCCAAAAGAGAAGAGGAAAAAAGTGAGTATTTGATGAGACAGATGTGTGATATGAGAATAACACATGCAGAGCAGTTCACGAGGAGGAGAGCTTATGTACATACGTGCGTGGGCGGTTGGAAAGCTGGATATCGTGGATATCGCATCGCGGAGTTTACGCATATACCAAACTACGAGAAATGTGCAAAAGGCGATTCTGAAGAAACGAATGCATATATGGCAGTGTTCTACGTGGATTGTAATGGATACTCCTTGTCTGCAAGTTGAATTTGCATTTTGATATGTCAGTTAACCTGATGCAAGTTGAAACATGGTTTGCGAAGCGGTTGGGGGAATGTTGGCTCGGCAAGCATCAGAGTGTGCTGTACGTGAGTTACACGTACACTACAGTTGAGGGTTAAGAGCCTTTTAGAACATGAGAGGAGTCTCTTTATTTCACCTGTAGCAGAAACACTATTTTGTTTGTATCTCTGGAAATACATGACTGTGGCATGAAAATGGAACACAAATTACTTCACAATTGTTCTGCCAATCTTAGGGACAATTGCAAAAATAGAAATCAATTGCAAATCAACTGTAATACAAATTAATCAGAAGATAGTGCTTTTGCAATATCTGCCCAAAAAAGCATTAAAAGTGACATGCATATCCACAAGTTGCCAGCATTTAAATGAGATTTCTGTAAGATCATTCCAAATAACAGTGGTTATTGTTATACAGTTTTAACATTTTTTGTTAAAAATGCTTTAGAGATCACTAATTTATCATTAATAACTGTATTTATTCAGTGTTTTTAGATGCTGACCAGAGAAGCCATAATGAAATCCCTAAGAGATAACACAGATCAATGATAAGTATCAGTCGTGCTGACATCATCTCATCATTCAATGTTTAGCATGCCATTAAGATCTTGTCCATGGACATTAGCTTACCACCCATTTGATTTGCATATTGAGAGAATGCTAGATGATTCATGGTTGTTTGGAACCAGCACACAGACAAAACTTGAGTATAGCTACAACCGCCATGTGAAAGGTACCCTTAATGCGTAAACGTGGTGAGGAATAAATATGTCCAGCTGAAGTGTACAGTGTTGGTCCGGAGTTGGTCGGGGAGTCATGAGGGAGAACCTTGCTTGAGTCAACATCAGGGAGAAGTTTGTTCTCCGAACGGCGCTGGCCATACGTCAGGCTACCCCTGACATGTTTGCTCAGTGGACTCAGTGGAGTATATGGACAACACCATCAAACACTCACTCGTATTCATCATCATTCTTATCAATGTCATCGTCCTCCTCCTCATCATTATCGTCATCACCATTATTGTCATTTTCATTTTTATCATCTTCACCATCATCATCGTCATCATCCACATCATAATTATCATCATTATCATTATTGGAACCATTTTCAAGATTATTCAATCTTCTTTTAATGACGGTTAACCTGACTGATTCATGCATGAATTGCATAACCAATATTTTCCAAATTGTCAATTAGATTTTATCACAATCATAAAAAGGTCACTATACATCATGCGTGGGTCTAATATGTATATGATCATACTTTTTTGTTTGGAAGCATGGTGAAACCCATTGGCTTCAAAATGACCTATAAAAAACTGACCTATAAAGGTTGGTCACTGGGTAACAGATCAAAAGGAATGAATTTTTTGTTACAGATGTGACATATTACATGTAACATACATAACAGCAAATGATCAAAAGCATATTATCAGCCATTCCTAGTAAAATGTCACACAAGTCAGATCAAAGAAACTGCATATCTAAAGAAGCATTGATAAAAGAACTACTTTACAATATTATCATAACAACATTATTGCTCTGGAATTAGAATTTCTTCTGATAATATTATTTTATGTGATATACTATTTTATGTGATTCACATGACAATTAGACAAAAAAGGTGTTGTTAAGTTCAATGATACATACCTGTTGTAACCTGTCTGCTTCTTTCTTCCGCGAAACAAAGGCATTACCGCTCGCATTTTTGGCTAACCTTATCCTCGCAAGTCTTGCTTTCTGCAGAAAGAAAATTTAAAAATGGAGATATATATATGTTAATATTACGATAATCATAACTCTACAATAATCTGCAGAAAGTAAACAACAAAAAATGGAAACGGAAATATATAGGTTGATATTACATAATCATTACTCTACAATAACCTTTTAGTGGAAAACACATTTCCAACTTGTTATGGATAGTAAATTTTTATCTTAATCTGTGAAATAATCATCTCAAGAGAAATCACATTAACGAAGAAAACATTTTCCATTAGAAGCAAAGATCCTATAAGATTTAGTATACATTCATTAATACTTAATTTCAATCTATGATAATGAGTGTTTCATTAGTTTCAAAAGAATCCTATCAGATAATGTGGAACAGCATAATCAATTAATGATTTAGCCAATCTTCATGCTTCAAGAAGATCAAGTTTAGCCGTTTCATAACACGCTATTTCATGTCATTACACGAGACAGATCTAACTTTTAAATGCTTACAAATCATTTGTCACTGGTGTACCATATCTTTTTAACAATTTCTGTGTTGCATTAATTCTGAAGGTAGTGATAACATTGCCCAAGCTTTCAACTAATGCACTGCTAACAATGAAAAGCATTTTCTGTGTATTGTGAGTACTCCCCAAGTTTAAACACAAAAGAGCACTTCTCATAGAGGTGTGTGGTTGTGCCAAAATGTGAACAAAAGCCCACTTAAGTGTAAGTGTTAATAAAAAGTGTTGAAATGAAGGAAAATATCCTAAAGGTCAGGGTCATTCCAAAACATATCCTTCTTTAACACTTGTCTTAAATTGCAAATTGGAGATGTCCCGCTTCCTCTTTAACTCACACAGAAGACTTTGTAAATATTGTAAATAGCATATATTCAAGCGGGTTCTTAGTTCAAAGCATGTTTTGTTATCAAGAAATACAACCAACTGATGTGCGACAATACTCCTTGGAGGTCTTATGCACACTACGAGAAGAAGAAGAAGAAATAGGCAATGTATTTTTTACAGTCATCATATTTTGGAAAAACAACAGATAAAATCATTGAGCCCGATCTTCATGAATCAGTGACTACAATAACAGAATTTTGTTCCTAGAAAAAAATGTTCAATTTATACTTCAGTAACGTCCAATATCATAACATCAACAACACAATTGTTAATCATTCCACCCTTTAATCCTAATGATAAAGACTAGTTGTTTTGAAACTGGCCTCATTGTGGTGTATACACATGACATTACTATAAACAAAAGAGGTGCATACTTTCGTACCTTAAAAACAGCTAACAAACAACAGTTCAATAAAAAAAATATGAAAGTAGGGTTACTGATTCCTAGTTCAATGTATTGTTTCTAGTCCCACAAATCCTTTTGTTCCAACACGAAAAACAAACAATCACTACACATGGGTGAACCCACAATCAATGCCTCATAGATTCTTCACAAACAAATAATGTATCAACAAATACTGCAAAATGAAATGATTTGATAGAAATAAACCTGGAAGTGTTATTAATAGCTACAAAAATATGTAATTTTTTTGAGAGGCCACTCAAAAGATTTTTTTTCCGGCTGAACTTTACCCATCCTCCATCAGTCCATCGTCTTAGGGAGGAGTTTGGTATAAGGACAGATAGGGATAAATCCGTCACCAATTAAGAGCCAAATGAGCCCCACATACTTCATTCTGTGTTTCTATAGCACTACTTTTGAGTGAACCCACAATTAATGTGTCACAAATTCTGAATAAACCTAAGTACCAACAGATACCACAAAATTAATAATTAGATAGAAATACAACCTGAAAGTGTTATTAATAGCTACAAAAACATGTAATTCTTTTGAGAGGCTTCAGAACAGATTTTTTTTCGGCTGAACTTTACTCTCATCCATAAGCCCATCATCCGAGGGAGGAGTTTGGTACAAGAACAGATAGGGATAAATCCATCACCCAATTAAGAGCCAAATGAGCCAATCTACGTAGCCCCACATACTTCATTCTGTGTTTCTATAGCACTACTTATGAGTGAGCCCACAATTAATGTGTCACAAATTCTGAATAAACCTAAGTACCAACAGATACCACTAAATTAATGATTAGATAAAAATACAACCTGAAAGTGTTATTAATAGCTACAAAAACATGTAATTCTTTTGAGAGGCTTCAGAACAGATTTTTTTTCGGCTGAACTTTACTCTCGTCCATTAGCCCATCATCCGAGGGAGGAGTTTGGTACAAGGACAGATAGGGATAAATCCATCACCAATTAAGAGCCAAATGAGCCAATCTATGTAGCCCCACATACTTCATTCTGTGTTTCTATAACAATGAGTGAACCAACAATTAATGTTTCATATCAAATTCTGGACGAACCCAAGTATCAACAGATACCACGAAATTAAATGATTAAATAAAAATACAACCTGAAAGTGTTATTCAGAACAGATTTTTTTCGGCTGAACTTTACTCTCGTCCATTAGCCCATCATCCGAGGGAGGAGTTTGGTACAAGGACAGATAGGGATAAATCCATCACCAATTAAGAGCCAAATGAGCCAATCTATGTAGCCCCACATACTTCATTCTGTGTTTCTATAGACACAGCAGACAAGGTCAACACTGGTTGTGTTTACCCATCATGCATTATGCAGACAGGTAATTTAGTCAAGGAGCCGCAGCGGTGAGAGAGATTATCGGTATCAGATGTGGGCCTAGTGCTTTCGGCGTGGCAGTTCCAGTTTGGACAACTCAATCAAAATCCGCCTTAAAACCAATTATTTGTATTGGTTCAGGGAGAGAGATACAGAGAGAGAGAGTGAGAGAAGGTAGCACAGAAAGAGAATCACAGAAATTATTCGAAATTTTTTTGTGATTTGTAATTATCAATGCGAGATTTAAAACTACTACCTTGATTTGTTTGGCAGCTATAGTTTAGAAGTCTCAGAATGGGCCATCTCAATTGAAAAAAAAAATCCTGAACAATTATTCATATTGGTATGGGTATTGATATACTGGGATAAAGATAACAAAGTTGCTGCGGAGAGAAGAAAAATCCCAAAATAGCTCATCTATTCTTAATACAATAATTTGAGGTTATCTGTATTAGATATGAACCCACTATCCATTTGCCTTGCAGCTTTAGGTTTTGACAAAGACCATAAAACAAACATTCAGGATGAACGAGAAAGTCATGGAAAATGGTGTTTCAAAAGGAGGATATGATACTGAGACATACACATGCGTAAAAAATTCTTCAGAAAATTTTCAAAAACGTGCTAAAACATCTTGCATGTGATGTGCCTATGGTATTTCGAAACACGTTTAATTTACTCTCTAGCTCTATTACTAGGCAAAAAGAGAGATGTGTATCAATGGGTTCCCCCAAAACGCATACAGCTTATGAAGCAGGTTCATCCAACAGCCGTGGGTGTGCCGAGCCAACACAGATGGCTGTGAAATTGGCATGTTGATTTGTACGTCAGGTTACAAATCAGAGCAGTAAACATTTAATAGTCCCACCGAGCCTTTTCTGATGAACTCTCGGCCGAGTTGGGGGATCCTCTTACCCCATAGCCGCTGGCACCACTTAATCATCTGTACACTCGCATCAACATGAAATATGGCCAACATGGGCTAACAAGGCTAGGCTATAGGTCACTTCTCTGTAAATGCTCTCAATCGACACGAGCCATGATGATTTAACAAAGTAGGTTATTTGGAGATTTGAAAAAATATCGGTCATGAGGTCGTGGGTTCAAGCCAGTCATGTCACATTAAAGATTTTTTTTTTCAACATCGGACTCTGCATTTAAGAATTGAGAGGGGAAAGGTATAGAATGTTAATGCTATTATATTGGAAGACCAGCCTGCGTAGCTAAAATGGCTACAGTATGGAAATAAAAGGCAATAATTTCATTGTTTAATTCCTTACTATTTATAACAAAATTTATCACAACAGCAATAAGAGGTTTTTTTTCTAATTACAAAAAGAACATAAAAAATATGCTTGGGTTTCATAATAAAGCTAGCATTATTTATGTAATGTCTTTGATACTACACATCTGCTACTGTGTAAAAGAAAACCATGATATTTATTTCTCTGACGTAAGGAAGATAAATAACACTGACCAGTCCTCAATACAAAAAAAGTGTGACATTATTAACACATCTCTTAACAGCACTCCATAAAACTAAGCAAACATATCCAGGGTATACTGAGGCAATCTGCGTGATTAGTAATGCACACAGCGGGCGGTGCGAGGTCATTGTGACCGCGATGCCAGCTATGTTCTAGATTGTTTCGCTGATGATACAGTTTAATTAAATTTCACTTTGTGAAATACTGAGCAAAGAGCACCCCTGGTGTGTCAATAGAGGATTTCTGGTCTTGAAAGGAGCCCCCTTATACCCCTGGGGAAAGTGAAGGGAGATTGGGCCACACTCTGTTAATGTAAACTTATTGGGTGGGTTAATGATAACATGGTGATCATTCAAACCATCTAAAGACAAAACAACAACAAAAAGAGAGACTAATTTGTTTGTATTCGCAATTAATGGTTCTACATTATGACTTACAACATATGTTTCTAAAAATAAAGTCAAGCATATGGATATGCTGATAGCTTAATAAAATTGACCTAGATTTGTTTTATTCTATAAGACTATAAGGTAAATGGATAAAATATCTTACAGGCTATGAAAATCTATCAATACAATTTCCAAAATTACCATCATCACTATCTTATTTTGTCACTGATTTCATAAACAGACACATGTGGGATTGCTGCATGGATACAAATATGCCAACATAGCAACAAGAACATTCATATACGATCAAAATACATGTTAATACTCTATAACCTCTATCAATGTTGTGAATTCCATAATGGTTGAATCCAAGGGCACTTACATGCTTGTTGGTGAAACTACTGATTATCTGTAACTCTAAAGCTGTATACTTACAAAAAACAATTTTACCCATTACGATTTATACCATCCTACAACATTATGAAAGCAATAAAATGCCTGAGCTTCTCCTTTTTTTCATGCAAACTACATTGTATGGGGCAAGCTAGTCTTGTACAGTGTAGCTTGACACAAACACACACACACTCGCAAATACATGGGATTGATGGGCCAATCACTCCATTGGCATCAATGACCTATTTATGGGCAACATTGTCAAATATTCATGTGGTTGTATACGGGAATTAATCTTTCTAGCAGCAGCGTACAGTATGACGAGCAACTATGGTGCAGTTCATTAAAAATATGATATAGAAGGAATGAGGAGACTTATAGGCCTATTGCACAGAAAGGCATTTGGATACATTGGGTACATTTGCAAGTGTTCAACAGAAGCAGGGAATAATTTTTACTTTTCACATTTGATTAGCACGTTTGGACATTAAGAATACATTTCCAATACTTAACAGTACAGTTCTATGTCTTTTGTATAGTAATCCTAATAAAATGCATAGAAAATTGTGATGCAATATCAGGAAAATTATTCCTTGGGAAGAGAATGGAACAAGTAACAGGGTACAAGTATCCATTAGTATCAGTTACCTGGGATTTCAATACAAATTTATCTGCAACATATACTGGAGGATCCAGTATTCTAGCATGAAATAATTTTTGGCGAACCCATACCTGATATCATAATAGCAGGTTGCAATTTTTGCATTCTGAAATATATTTGTATACAAGTTATTGGTAGTGAAATTTGTAAAAATAAAACCCTAGCCAAATTGTCAGCTTGTATATTATGCATGCAGGAAATTTGGGACTGTTGCATTAAATGTTCTTCTTTGGTAGCAGTTTTCATTTCAACGAATTAGAAATGCAAGATTACCATTTTTACAACGCATATTCTTACATCATAATTAGACCTACATAATATATCTAGAATATTGTCTAGTCTATCAAAGCACTATTTCTCATTGCAATAAAAAAAGCAAAATCAGTATATGTTGTCATCATGGGTATATTTGCTGATTGAAAAATGATACACTCGTTATTACCGCCACTGTGAGCTATGCATACTACAAACAGAACATCAAAATAAAATAACAAATCCAGAATGGAGCAGAGCTGAATATAATTCAATCATATGGCACAACCATACGGACTTGGAATTCTTAAATGTCATTTCAATAAAACTATATTATTTTCAATGCAAAAAAAACAATGGTTAATACAAAGGGCAGGTCCGTTTGAAGCTCTGAGCGGAGCTGCGGTTTGCCAACATTTTTGATTGGCATACCCTGATCGTCATCAGGAGCTGCGGTTTTCAACGTTTCAACGTGTACCTATCTTCCATGGTGATCAAAAACCACAAGACGTTAATTTTTTCCCTTCATCTCCAGGGTCTTTCCAAGCTTGTGCACTATTCAAAAGAAGTTAGATACCACGTTATAATTGTTTCAATTCACCATGAGATAATTTTTCAGGATAGTAATGGAGTGAGAGACATCATGCAACAACTGATATCATTCATGTTTGATTAAAAAAATTGATTACAGTGTGCTTGGTAACAAGCAAGATGGTTGCAAAACTATATATAAAATTTGTACACAATGGGTGACTTCAAGTACGGTGTTCGATGTTGGTGTTGGTGTTGAGAGAGCAAAATGGTCCGTAAACCGAGCTCCAACACCGTTGGTCAGTTTACAAAAGTGATACAGAAACGACCGGAAAAACGTCAGAATCTTACACTTAAAAGCCTTTTATTTGGTACAGAGACATTTGCTGAATTTTGTGACCAAGAATTATTTAGAATTTTAACTTATTATAATGCAAATAGACTTGTAAACAATGATCTTCCAGAACGTGAACATAACAAGTCGCTAATGTGTGAAAAGGTCTGAAATTCAGTGAATTTGCTCAAAATTTATGTACATTAAGATATAATCTTTGTGTTGATATAGAAGTGTGGATACACAATAACTTCACACTCTGAATAGAAACTTATCTCTACATATTTTCATATTTCTTACCAATTGTACAAGGCAAAGAAATGAAAAATTTGGGGTCGGTATCTATGCATTTTACATACATTGTGCAAAAAAAGATAATTCCTTAGAGATCATTAATCATTGTATTTGCATTAAGGTGGGAGTGGGCCTAGAGAAGAAAAGAACCCATGATACAAAGATGACATTATCAATCATGTTCAGACAGCTACCACTCATGCTGATACAAGCAAACCT
Organism: Temnopleurus reevesii; assembly: GCA_036244855.1. Lineage (NCBI taxonomy): Eukaryota > Metazoa > Echinodermata > Echinoidea > Temnopleuroida > Temnopleuridae > Temnopleurus > Temnopleurus reevesii. Next base: position 18,139 of record BQKZ01000128.1, on the reverse strand, counting down.
CTTTTTCAAGTACATGACATTTAGATTCACTCAAGCAAACTTCAACTCGACATACAATCAGATACAAACTCTTTTTGCTTTCTAATTTTAGCTTTTGAGAAACTGAAACCTTTTCTAAGCCATATTCATAAGAAGTGTGCAATTACTTGCAATCTACATCCTAACAGATTCAATGACCAACCAGAAATCATCACATATTTTCTTCCTTTTCAACAATTGTCATTTGTTGATTTCAGACTCTACATGCAGGTATAAAAATAATACCACTATCTCAGAAATGTTCTCTTTTTTCATTTATAAAATCGTGACAAACTGTCACAATCTAGGGCAGCTGAAAAAAACCTTATTACAAGACTAGAAGGGTTGTTCTCCCATGGTAAGTATAGCACAATTTTACACTAAAAACTACCAACTTGCAAATCAATTCAAATATATGGGCCATTGTCTAATTATTTTATTTAGGTCACATTTATCATCTTGTTGCAGTCTTCAAATAAAAAAAAACAAATGACCGAGCACAAACCCCAAATTGCTAAAAAAAAAAATCTGATTTTGATTATTGTATTCTTCCCATTGTCGGGATGCATTAACAATAATCAACACCACCATCTAAACGGATTTGGCTTTCTCTTTGGGAATCAGCCTAATGGTGTCAGTAATAAGCACTGAAATCATGAGGACATCGAAATTGGACAAAATAAACAAAGTCCCATTCTAGCGTTCACGATGGCACTAGGGGGGAAAATGAAAGTGATCTCAGTGCATGCTATTCGGCTAACAAGTGTGACATTGGGGCTTCATGAAGCTGTTCATAGGTCTATGCATAATTCAAGGAACGACTGGTGACCTATTCTCAGATGGGATTCAGTGACACGGGTTAGAAAAGGGTCACCAGTCCTTTGTAGAGTCGTACATAGATCTACAAACAGCTTTATGAAACAAAACCCTGCTCTTCGTATCTTTACAGCCATTGTGAGAGTTTTTAATGGATAGTTGCTGATTTTTCCCAACTTGTTTGAGCTAAGGCGTCATAGTGAAACTTACTGGCCATGCTATGTCTCATGCCACCCCGCTGATAGCTATTTTAACCAGCGTGACCTTTTGTGATGGAAGGTTCTTAGACGGTGGAAAAATACTACAGGATCTTGGCTTTTTCATCATTTATCGATGTGTCCAATATGTCTGAGCGAAGACTTGCTTTTCCACCATCTTTACAATGCATTTTCTTCAATTTGATTCTGAACCCAGCTACTGAAAACATTCATGTTCTTGTCTGATGAACTCCTTTTCGTTGCTGAAATTGTTAATCAAATGTTTATATCTTCAAGCTTGAATCTTTATATGATCAACAGTGCAAATCAAAAGGCCTTGCTTACCTGTTATCACTATACATCTCATAATGATGGGATCACAGTGGAATCACTGGACCCTGTCTATTGTTCTCAGCTTTTATATTAATAACAGGTAGCAAAGAAACCTGACTTGCACTATATGTACAAATAGGTGACATTTCTTTTCTTTCTATAATAAAAATTGAGACTTGCAACCCTACATTATATAATAAAGTAAACACAGCATTAATTTTACAAAATTCTTCTCAGCATTGAGATGAACAGACTAAATCTATTGAATTCAATTTGTAATGCTTAAAATGGGAAAATTAATTACCTCATACCTCGTTAGGTTGTTCTTACCACACAATCATTGTGAAGTAATGCAGAATAATGAAAGGAAGTATTCATTGAAATGATTTCTATAGGTTTAAATGATCTTGAATGGGCACAGAAACGTGTCTAATTTTTGCCCATGTAATAATCCGTTCACATTGTGGTAAAAAGTCATTCATATCAATACATATATGCATTTTATTTGATACAGCTTACAGCATGCTAGACTTGTTTCCAACCTCTGGGATTGGAAAAAGCAAGACCAGCATGTACCATTTTGTGATCCCATTTCCTTTATTGCAAATGTTAAGGGACATGATTGCTTGTTTTACTCTTCAGGAAAAATGGATGAGTTAGGTAAAAATAAAAATGAAAGTGTAACTCACAAAAAGCAGGGACAACAATAATGTTGACTTTTTATAGAGTACAAAAGATGCTTGAAGGCATCGACACTTTATGGTAAATTTTCGTTTAGGATATTGGACAATGAATAATTCTTTCAATGATGCCTTTGGTAACTAACATACTGATATCGATTCTTCTATGTACTCTTGCTGAGAACTAAATTGGTAATATATGCTAATCAACAGGTATTTATGCATGATAAAGTATAAAATTTCTCAGTGGGATTTCCCCTGTGCTATAATGTATGCATGATAAATTGTCAACAACCTAACAAAATTATCAACAGCAGAATATCATAATGCTCTCGGATCAAAGAAGAAAGTGTGTACTTCCGATATATAAAGAGACAATGAAAAAATACAGATTAGAAAGATTTGAATGAAGTTCCGATATTTCCATTATTTGAATTTGGAATCTGGGGCCAATTGCACAAAATAGTCTTTTTTTTAGCTATCCTCAACATGCTAAGGCGTCTTAAATTCTTATGCCACCCTCTTAACATAGTTGTATCAACGCTTATGCCTAATGTATGCGCACATGAGACCCGTTGTTATCCATCAAATGCCAGAACTATTCCAAGACACTTAATCAAAATTAATTTCAAATTATAATAGAAACATACATGATCACTTTGTTATTAAAGCATATTTACTATAATACTTCCCTTTGAGATGTGTTAATGTCTTGTCAAATGCAGTAACCACATTCCTACACACTCGTTTAAATTGCATTTGAATTCATTTTCTGGACATATATAAACATACAGGTTGCATAGCACATATTCACTGTTCGTCCAATGAAATCATGTAATGTTTAGACAAATGCAATATATATATACCTACAGGGAGTGATTTTACGTTTCAATTTGATTAGCAGTTTCAGACATTAAAGAAATATTTTCAATACTTTACTGTCAAGTTCGATGTGAAAAAGTTTCTACACAATCATGCTAGAATGCATTGCACATAGCGATGCGATACCAGGAAAACTATTCCCTGTCCTATACACTAATCAAATTATATTGGAATTTACACAAGTGAAAAAAAAATATTTCACAGTATACATTAACTTTGTTGCCTATTGTCCCTATAAAGCTGGGACCGATGGAATCACAGTGGGATCGTCATTGGGCCTAATCCATATTTGTGAGCATTTATAGTGATAACAGGTAGCATTATATTCCGACCCACACTGCATGTCCACATGCGTAGTGTTAATGTCCTGTCAAATACAGTAGGCATATTCTTATACTGACGAGATACTAAGCCACCATATGGTAGCTTTCTGTTGCGCTTGCCGAGCTACCCATACAGGCTCATGTATCTGGGTGGTTTACATCTCCATCTCTCTCTCTCTCTCTCTAGCTTTCTCATTCGCTGTCTCTTCCTATCTCTCTCTCTCTTTCTCTCTCTCTTTCTCTATCTATTTAGCTAACTATCTCTCCATCCCCCTCACCTGCTCTCTTTCTCTTTCTTTCTCACTCTCCCTCTCTGTTTTTCTCTCCTCTCTCTCTCTCTCTTCCCCTCTTTTGGCGTCTCCACTTCCTCATATTTCCTGTCACTCTCCTCTGCCCCATCTTTCCCTTTCCCCTTACCCTTCTCCCTTTCATCCTCCCCTCCCTTTTCTCAATATCCCCTTCATCGCCCTCCCTCCCTTTCCTACTTCCATCCCTTCTCCCACCTTTTCCTCTCTATTTCTCTTTCTCCTGTTTCTGTTTCTTTTTTAACCTGTTCCTCTTCCCTCATTCTCGTTTACCGGCATTCTACCAAGCCAGCTTGACTGGAGAAAATCTATCAATCCTATGGAGCATGATGCAAAGATTTGATGAAAAATCACCAACTAGAAACAATTACAGTGATTTATTCTTTCACTTCATCCCACGACTTATGGACCTGGGAAAATCGATGTTCACTACTCCCACTTGCCACTCTTTATAATACCCTTTTCCCACTTTCCTTCTTCTATATTTTAGACTTTTTCGTCTATCCTTAAAGTGTTTCCTTCCCTACATTTCCATTAACCTTTGGAATCTTTTCACCTTTTTCCTGTTCTTACTCTACCCCCTCTCATCATCCCACTGTCTTTTACACTATATCCATCCATCTATATCACACTCCTTTCTTCCCTCCACCATTCTCTCCCCTCTTTCTCCCATATCCTGCTCTCTACTTTCTCTATATATCTATCTCTCCCTTTATCTCTCTCTTTATCTCTCTCTATCTCTCTTTCTCTCTGTCTCTCTTTCTCCTGCTCCTCCATCGAATCTCTTTAGCATTCTCCCTACATCTCAATCTAATTATCTCCCTCATTTCATAATTGTTTTAAATGTTTTATCTATCTCTCTATCTCTCTCTTTGTCTCCCTCTATCTCCCTTTCTCTTTGTCTCTTTCTCCTACTCCTCCATCCCATTCTCTGAACATCAACAAATTTGATTAATCTCCCTGATATCATTTACATTTTCATTTTTTCATATATCAATGGAATCTCCCCCCCCCCCCTCTCTTTCTTTCTCTCTCCATCTCTCTCTCTCTCTCTCTTTCCCTGTTCACCCTGTCCAATTTTCCTTCCACAGGCTCCCGCAGCCGTCGCCAGGCCCCCGCTGCCCCTTGCATACACCTGCCAGTCGGCTGGGGGGCCCCCCGAAGACTCGGTCGGATTCCCCGCGTGATCCTACATGCACGTCTGGGGGGACCAGCTGCATGGCTACAGGCCAGAGACACTCAACGCTGCATTACGTTTTATTGCTGAATTCCATTACGAGAGTCACCTATGTAAACTGCACGCAAGCATGAGTGTGTGTAAGTGTGTGTGTGTGTTTTGTCCCACTGCCAAGCATACCGATGGAGTATCCACACATATTCATTGCACTGGGACCCAATGTGTCGGAAGGAGGCTAGAAAATCCATTTCTATGAGAGGAGAACAACAGGTTTTTATCCACGCATCGCCTAATAGTGTTCTTGATAGTCTGGTAACTTTTCTGCATAACTCTCTCCTTTCTACATCACTTAATTTAGCATTTCTTATCAAAGTTGGAAGAAAATCTTTGAATTACATTTCTCCAAACAGTTTCACATCTTCATAAGATTGAGAGTTGTATAATTACAAACATGTTCAAACTATGTAATCATTCTATTCAAACAGTATCCTGACTTATCAAATCAGAATAAAAACAGATTTATAATCAAATTATTCCAATAACATCAAATCTCTGTCTGCTCATGTACACTGTAATATTCATGCATGTACATGCATAAAACTAAATCTACGTGAAGCATACTGTAGATCCATCACATATTCAGACGTATTCAGGTTTCTGGTGACTTTCACACATTTTTTTTCAGTGCCATGATTTTTAATCTAATTTTATATTCTGATTTACGTATTCTACTTGTGATGCGCCAGATCAATGTTTTATGAATAATAATGTTCAAATTCATACAGGGTGAGATTAACATTTATTAAAGGTTTCAATGCAGATCAAATTATTTGAATACGATTGTAAATAAACAGGAAGGGCTATTCTAGCAGGATCATATCGTCATCGTTTTTACGAACCGGCCTACTAGCGAGGGGTGGTTGCACGAACCAGTCTTAGCAATTTAATTGAACAATTGAAATTAATGCTATTGAATTAACATGAATTTAAGTGGTATGTCATTGAACTTGACGCTATGTCGGGGTTTCTACGTGTTAAAGCAGCGCCCCAGTAGTTACAGGCCGGTTCGTAAAAACGCTAACGATATATACATAAAACAAAATTTATTTAGTTGCATATAAATAAACATAAAAATGACTAGTAAAAAGACTTTAATACATATGCAAACAATGCAAAGTATTACAATAAAAAGGTTGATGATATCAGACATGATGAATCCATAGGAAATATTGATTCATCAAAGACCTACAAAACTTTTTTCTGCCAAATCCATATTGGAAATGGACATTAAACCCTGTTAGCAGCACCCCCACAGATTTCCCACCGCCACACAACGCTCCCATATGCTACGTTCGGAATACCAAAGGTCATTGCCTAGCGGACGCTCCCACGACGACGCAGGGAGAGGGTTCAATTATGAAATGCCTTGTGGAACCTGATCCCTTGTCTTTGTATTTAAGCCCCAGTCACACAGGATTCCACGGTTGAAAACATAGTCTCCTGGCACAGACCATTAGCTTCAATTTCGTGATGCGAAGGGTGTATACTATCCAGGGTCTGCAGTCTGAGACTATATTATATACTCCTGAAGTTAAGCTCCCTCAGCCAAGGTAAGGGATTCATGGCACAGTGAAAGAAGGCTTTGACAACTTTGGATTACACACAACGCATAATGCAAAAGTGAAGCTAATTCTCCCAATCAAGTGTAGCAATTTCATACCTTTCATGTTTAGAACATCTATTTTCCAGTCAACATCTTTTGTCCAAACGTCATCATAAACCTTAAATTTACAATTATTATTCACACATTATATGCCGGCACAAATGAATAGACCAAAACGACTATTTTCAACAAATATCTTTATCCCAAATAAAAGAGCTGTCAACTAAAATACTTGTCCCTTCCATCTAAAATGAAGTAATTACATAGAAACTTTACCAATGATAGCTGCGATGTTGTACTAACCGGAAGTCGGCTTTCCAAGGTTGAAAGTAAAAATAATTTGAGCGCCATGTGTGTTTAGTTTCAGAGAGCTACATGCGAGAAGGATAACTTCATGTGCCCGTAGACTATGTTTTGACCGTAATTGGGACGTGGGATGCTGTGTGACCGGGCCTTAAAGTGTCTCGATATCTGCCACAATTACAGGGGGTGGTTAATCCAAACCAGTCTAGAAGATGGTAATTAGGGCTAAATGAAGGTGACACTTTTTAATGGAATAGATGCAATAGCTTGGAGTAATTAAAACCACCGAGAGGAAGTCTTAGGTCTTGTTACAATATTGAATCACAAGAGGGCTTCTACATCTACAAGTGCATTGATTCAGCACCTATTGGTGTAATTTTATATCACGATAAGCTACATGCTAACTCAATGTTTGGTTTTTACAGTGTACATGCCAGTGGGACGAAAATTGTATGAACTGTATTCTCAGCTTGACAAGTACGGAGAGGTCATTGAAACATTAATGCATGATTCATACCACTTAAGAAATTGTTTTTAGCATTGCAAATGGCAGGAAAATGGAAATAAATGTCAATTAGATTAAGTACGTATATCCATCTTTCTACATTATGAATGACTTTAAAATGACCAATCATAATTTAAAACTTTCTGTATTCTCTGAAGTATTTGATGCTAATATTTATGGTTGCTTTAACAGGAGAGGGAAACGTATAATGAATATTAATATTTCATTGATAAACTGACCTTACAGCAAGTGCTGATCCTAGTGGGAAAGTACCAAAGTAAAACAAAATCCCTAAGAATATTGCATGATTTCACTACAATGTGCTTATTCCTGTCTGAAAATGAATGGTTGAATGAGAATGAAAGTTGAAATCTATTATAATAATTTTCACTTTGAATATATAGAGTATATTCAAATTTTTGTTTTCTCAGCAACATGAATTCTGATGCAGACTGAGGCCAAAAACTCAATGCACTCTATATATTCAATATATTCAATATACAGTAGAGTAAAACCCGTCTATGGTTGCCACCCAAAGGAAACAGGAAAAGCGGCCACTGTAGAAAGGTGACCTCTACAGACAGGTTCTTTAACATACACTTTCATCTGTACCAAACCAACTTAGTTGTCCCCTATGGACAGGTGGCCGCTACGACAGGTTCTATTATACACTTATTCTGTTTGTTAAGGTGAAACGGGGAATAATTTTACTTTTCACATTTGATCAGCAGTGTTAGACATTAAGGAAACTTTTCCAATTCTTTACTATACAGCTCTACGTGAAAAAGTAGCTACACAAAATATATTTTGTATAGCAAGCCTGCTAAAATGCATAGCAAATTGTGATGCGATACCAGGAAAATCATTTCCTGTTAAAGAGCTCAGCCATGAATTTCTTTTTCTCATCAAAATAAATATATTGATTCCCAATTCCTTTTGTAATCAGAGTAGACAAGTATAGTGTAAACGTACCATCAGAAAAATAATGAACAAACTAGTGAAAGGAGTTAGAGATTGATCTGATCGATGAGATTGTGTACTTTATGTTCTCAATGACTAAACTTTCTACAAATTGGGACACAGAACAAGGCTTGTGTCAACATCACTCAAAGATTAAGCAAAAACAAAAATAGTTTACAATATGAATGCATTATGAAAGTGATCTATTGCTCTTAACCTTCGAAATTATATTTTGGTTCCAGATTCCTTTTTTAATCATAATTGTGGTGTGAACGTGCCATAAGAAAAATAATGAATAAACTGGTGGAAGGAGTTAGAGATTGATCTGATCGATGAGATTGTGTACTTTATGTTCTCAATGACAAAACTGTCTACAAATTGGGACACGGAACAAAGCTTCTGCAAACATCAGCATCACTCAAAGATAAAAGCTTGCATCCCTACCTTCACGTTTTTATCTCATTAGGAACAGAGGTGTCAAAACAATTTTGGTAAGCATATCTTCGTGGTGTAAGCTATCGTTACAGAACAAACAGCTTTATTTGACAAAATTATTTGAGGATCAGTGATTTGGGAACAGATTGGATATTAAGACTATATTCTTATATTGCAATATAAGAACACAAACAGTAGTTTTAACATTTTAATAACTATATCAGGTCCATTACATTTGCTCTACGGACAATTGCCCTCATCTACACAGTTGGCCAAAATTTGAATTTAACCTAAAAAATAACCCTAATCCTACTCCTTCAATCTGAAGCATATGAGCCCAAGCACGAACCTAACCCTGTATCTAGAAAATAATTTGAACCGGAGCAATTGCTGCCGGAGCAGATGTAGTGTCACCAACTATACCATATTTGACTATATACATATTGTAGGGTCCTTGCTTGAAAGAATCAGCAAATATTTTTATGTTCAAGGAAAAATAAAATTGCAAAACACAAGATATTTATTTCAGATTTCCTACTAGTTGCTGAAGGGATAAATTTGATCCTAACAGTTATACCTAGTCCCACGCATGTAAACTGATGCAGTGCGCATGCCGTAATGACAGCAATCTGACAAGATTTTCTGACGGTGAGCAACACTCTCATATCCATGTCAGTCTAAATAAACACAGGGAGGAGAGAAGAGTATTGATATGAAAATACACACTTATCCCATTCTCATTACGTGCATTTCAAGGCGTTCCATCCGAGAGGTATGAATGCTGGAGGAGAACAGAGTATTGATATGAAAATACACACTTAGCCCATTCTCATTACGTGCATTTCAGGGCGTTCCATCCGAGAGGTATGATCACTACAGGCGAAAAATTATACTTTCAAAGGGGGATCAAAGATTATCAAAAAGGGAACCACATGAAATTTCAATTCATATTTGGTATGTGAGTGTTGTTAATGCTTAGGTGCATTTGAGCATTGTGAAAGGGGCATTATTTATCTGGTTGTGGGAACAGGGTCACTCGCCGTCATTTTGTTTGAACCATTCACCTCTTATAAAACCTCTGCTAAGGACCTAGTGATGATGTACATCCATTCAATCCCGATGTTCTACATAAATATATATACGCAGGAACATATGCATGGTACCTTGTACAGCAATAAATAACACTTCTAAATGTAGATCCAGATAGACTAAAAAGGCCAAAAGCCCATACAGCAGCATCAGTGGTACATAGAGGGCTGCTAGTGCTACTGAGAATATTCTATTTTATTTTTTTTTGCTCATTAAATTATCAAGGCCCTGTAACATAGCTTCCGAAACGAGTGTACGATTTACATTATTCGGAAATCTATGGAATATCATGTGGTAAAGTTTGCGATTTATAGCAAACTTGTTTTGAAACAGGACCCTGATTTTTCTACTGTTTCAATTACTGTGTAAGCCAAGATTTTTGTATACAGACATTTTCACAATTTTGGACCAGCTTGACATTTTAGCATCTTGTTATTTTCACAATTTTAAACGAGTTTGTAATTTTCTTGAGACCAAGACAGCAAAATTCGCAAAAAAATAAACCCACCACAAAAATTTCAGCTTATACAGTAATATACAATATCATGAATATTATATCATGCACCTGTGACAGTGAGTTTCTCAACATTCAATTATCATTTATAAATTGATTAATAGCAATTGCAAGTGTACTACTTACTCTTTGGGCTTTCCTTTTATCTGCTCTTTGACTTTGATGGTAGATTCGGCTAAAGTTGGAGACGATAACAGGAACTGGCAACGCTATGACAAGAACTCCGGACAGTGCGCAAACTCCCCCTACAATTTTACCTATGATGGTGTCGGGGACGATATCACCATATCTGCAAACCAAAAACAACAAAATAGAGGTTATTCTTTTTATTCCATTATATTGCATTGCATTCCAGTTCACAATTATAATTCTGATTAACCCATTGATTAATGAATTATGAAATTCCCATAGACTTCGTGCAGGGACTACCTGGTTCCATTGGCCAATGAGTTAATCTACTTGGATTGATCTTTTCATATTATGTTCTATTGTCTTTGATTCTAACATTAATTTTTCTCAATGTTTTTGTTCTTTGTTGAGAATTGTTGTATGGATTCTTTTTATTGTATGTCAATTGCAATGTGGCCTACAGGATGTCATGATTGGTTTTCTAACAAACCATTGCTATCTATCTATCATTAATTTCATTGTTACTTTTCAAATCAGGAAACTGCATAATTTACAAACAAATATACAGACTGAATTCAAGGCATCTACCAAATTAAAAACAAGTTACTAGGTATGGCATATAAACATTTTGTCATCAGAAATAGAGTATCAATTTTATGTATACGTCAAGAAAAAAACCTGAGCTCAGCTCATAAAACCGGTTTGGTTCCGTACCTGTTGCTTGTAATCATTTTATTGTTGTATCAAGAACAACTCATGAAACTTCCCAATACCATAAAAACACAGAGTGCTTTATTTTCTATATCAGATTATCACAACTGCATGAACTATACTGGTAATCAAAGCATTTTTCCCAAAATGACTACCATAGAACATACTGTACACATACTGTATTGTAATGGAGGGACGAACTTGTCCACTCCTTTAACTGTACATAAGTTACACTCATTATAAATACACTTTAAGTTACTCTTTTTGCCATCTAACTGTTCTATGTACATGTAGGGGCCCCGTCCACAAGAGGGTCCAAACCTATCATTCTGCACTTTTATTGTATCTGAAGTGCTTTGAATAAATATATACTTTACTACACGTACATAAGGCTACAAGAGGTGTGACGTAGATAGACATACATGTATATTTCTGCAATAAGAACAGCTCATTTAAATAATCTACTGTAACCAAATATAAAGGAAGATTCTCTAAAATCTTTATTTTCTACATAGAAAGTATGTTCACTTTAATATTCTGAATTGTAGAACCAATGAGCCCGACAATATCATAATTAATCTCGGGTAAATGCCAGTGTCATTATGTGACATTTCATCAAGCAGTGAAGCATGAACTACATTGATGGCCATTCTTTTTTTAATTTTCAATCAACTGTAAGAGTTAATGTAAATTGTTTGCAGTGGATATTGTTTGAAATGCCATAAACATTATTTTTTTCAATGAAGTAAAGGATATGTACACTCATCCTTTACCTATTCATATTTCACATATTCACATGACATTACATTCATTCGTGGTAAGTATTTGTATATTTCTGTATTATCTGCATATTTATAGGTACATTATAATATACTAAATTTTTAGTACAAGAGCATTATTGGAGAGGGATTGACATGTACAATATATTTTTATTTGTGATAAATAAGCACAAATATAGCTCCTGTAATTAGCAGGTGATTAATTTTCACAATGAAAAATAGACAATACAACTGTGACACAATCATCTCAATGACTTCAACAAACCTCTCTAAGCTGGAAATTTAAAATTAAAAAAACAAGTTATGAAAACTTCAAGCATTAGATGCAATAGTTCAACTATTTCATGAATCTAATGCCCTGGTCACATATGACCCCGGAAGCAACACGATTCAACACGACTCTTTGTTAATTCACAGTTAACTGCCCTGCGAACAACGAGTCGGGGGTGAATCGTGTTGCTTCTGGGGTCCTATGTGACCAGGACTTAAGGGATAGATCTCTTCTTGGAAATACCTTTTCGAATTTTTCATATCAACTATGATAGATCTATGGCTGGTGTACGAAAAGAAAATAATCCAAATTCATGCACTCTATCTGAAAGATACATGTGCCTCACATCAAGCATTGTATATGAAATACCAGGGTGCGACAAAATCAGTACTTGATAAAAGAGCATAGTGCAATTTTTATATTGAATTATATTGAATTCCTGCGATGCATAATCATTTATTCGCCGATTTCTATCAAAGGTGCACTGTCTAGTACAAAAAAAATGCAACGGGAAAAAAAAGTCTGATTCTGAGTCAAATACAATACATTGAAGCCCTGACCCCCATGTAAAGTGGGTCGATGACGAGTGATGCTTCTTAAAAAAATGGGTGTGATTCTATGGAAAAGGGCATTATAAGTTTAATTCCAGTAAGGATCACTTTTCTAGTAAACATAGTTTTATTAACACAGTTTTATTAACACTGATGCATTGATGCAGGTCAATAGTACATGTTTGAATGTGAGAAAAGGAAAAAAAAGTTAAAACAAGAAACATGCTCTGATTATACTAAGCATCATTTTATTAAAAACATCATCCATCAATAAATTTTCTGTATCATATGGGGTGCTGCTCAAAATCAACTGCAAATCAACTGCAACTTTGCATATTGTAACACGCATTTTCATTCGCGCATGGTGCGCATGAAACAACACGCGCATGAAACAACGATTTGGTTGGCGTACTCCGATCAACTGCAACTTGAGATCAATTGCAACTTTTGAACAACACCCCCATAGTCTTGCACGTTTGTAGTATGATACTAAATTCAGTCCGAGCAAATAGCCTTATTTAGCTATCATAATATTAGCCCAGAATAGCTATCGCTGGCTCGGGCTTCTTTCCAGTTTACACGCAAGTCTATGGGGGTTGAAACAACTTGATAATAGATGAAAGGGAAGCACACGGTGGAACGATTTTATTTTCGGCGTCCGCAAAGATGAATAGTTTTCATCGCACAGACCTTTTTTTGCAGATCGATCCACCGTGTGCTAATTCCTTAAATCAACCATGTTTGCAAGTGCCTTAATCAGATAGATTTTTTCAATTCGCTCTGAATTTTCAGGCTATTCTAACGAAATGCAACGACGAACGTGCGCGCATACGTACGCGTATGTTCGTTTTTGTTTCTTCCCAGTGCTCATGACAAATCTCTGAGTGAATTTTGTTTCAAATAATACCCAGCTTTAATTAACTTTTATGTTGAATGAATAAATCAAAGCGACGTGAGCTTAGAATATATCCAACGACCGCAACGGCGATTTACGTTCAGCGAAGCTCGAAAATATCCCGAAAGGGATAACTCAGAATTAGCCAAATACAGATATTTGCTCGAACTGAAATTCTTGTTCTAAGAAGGACAACCTTACATATAGGCACAGATGTACAGTTCCAGATAATGCATGAAATAAAATTTAGAATGTAAATAATGCAACATTTGAACAAAAGTGAGAGAAACAAGAAAACAATGACCATCCTCTCAATCGTTTAATTGTAATGAAAGCATTGAATTCATCTGTAAATACACATCATGCAAATTCTCGAAACGTTGGCATCACTGAGTAACGTTACATTCAGATTAGATATTAAAGCACCAAGACTATTGTATTAGGAAACTGATACAGTATGATTTGATACAGAAGGTTTATTCAAAGTCTGAGGTCAACGAAAAAGTTAAAACTGGGTCAAAAACAGTATCAAATAAATTTGCTTGCTTCAAACGTTGGTCTAAAGTGAGAAGAAAAACATGACAATACCCATATTGAATTGATATGGAGATACACCTCATGCACATTCTAGAACAGTTGGCATCCCTGTATGTGATTACGTGTATATCAAATATTAAAGCACCAGGACTATTTGTGTATTTGGAAAAGAATACAATATGATTTAAAACAAAAGCACTGCTGAATGAATAATATCACGTAGTTCAAAACTTGGTCTAAAGTGAAAAAGAACATGACAATAACCATACTCTGAGCTATTCATTTGTAATGAAAGCCTTGAATCCGAAATTACACATCATCCATATTCAGAACGGTTGGTATCTCTGTATATGATTACATGTTTATCAAATACTAAAGCACCAGGACTATTTTGTATTTGGAAACTGATACAGTATGATTTGATACAGAAGGTCCATTCGAGGTCCGAGGTCAACCAAAAAGACAAAACTGGTTCAAAAGAAGTATTATTACTTGCTTCAAACTGTGGTCTAAAGTGAGAAAAAACATGACAATAACCATACTCTGAGCCATTCGTTTGTAATGAAAGCCTTGAATTCTTATGTAAATACATGTCATGCATATATGCATACATGTATCTGTATAGGATTACATGTTGATAAATTATTAAAGCATCATGACTATTTTGTATTTGGAAACCGATACAATATGATTTAAAACATAAGATGGTCCACTCAAGGTCTGACGTAGAAGGCAATTAAACCTGGCTCAAAAGCAGTGTTTAACAAATGATATTACTTCCTTCAAATTTTGGTCTTAGGTGAGAAAAACATGAAATTAACCATACTCTCATCTATTCACTTGTAGTGAAAGACTTAAATTCATATGAAAATAAACCTCAAACATTTTCTAGAACAGTACATTGGCATCACAGTGTATCATTACATCAATAAGAAAAAAGAAGATAATATACAGAAGGTCTTGCTTCGAACCTGTAGTCTAAAGTGAGAAAAAACATAACAATAACAATACTCTCAGCCATTCACTAGTAATGGAAACCATAAACTCCTATGAAAATACACATCATGTATATTCTGGAACGGTTGGCGTCTCTGGACTCATTTCATCCCACATGGCGAAACACTCTGGTGATGAGACGCCTCATACTGAGCACTTTCGTCAGCAGTTACGCTCTGTTGCATCAATGCTCATCTCACGTTTAAGCCCCAGTCACATAGGACCCCGGAAGCAATGCGATTCACTCTGACTCTTTGTTGATTCACAGTTAACTGCCTCAGAACAATGAGTCGGGGTGAATTGTGTTGCTTCCGGGGTCCTATGTGACCAGGACTTTACATGAGGAAAACCACATTGAAGAGAGCAATAACTTGAAGGTATTACTGTACGGAAACTGAACTGGTGTCATTTCCGGATGGTCAAAAGTTTCTTGAATAAGGCTTGTGACAACTTTGCACTCTGGAAGCAGATGTGAGGTAGCAGTTTGACCGAGAATGTTGGACAAATTTGATATTTAACTCAAACAGATACGGTTTCTTTTCTTTTTTAATCTAATTCAAAGCTATTTCATGCTCTTGCACTAACACCATATCACCACTTATTCACTAAAAGACAGTTGATAACCTACAAATTTGAAACGAGGAAACTAAATATCACAATTATTCAATTCAAAGTGGCTCTTCCCCAAAACATTAACATATATGCACTAGTTATTCTACAGATGTTTCTTCCAACTTAAAAGCTGTAGAGCCAGTTATGGTTTGAAAGAGGTTCATTGTGGTGAAGAATAATTGAAGAAAGTTGATCTACGTTCTTCATTTGCAAACTGTGATACAACCATGAGGAGATTAATCTACAAACGACAATTGGTTGAATTTAACATTGTAAATGCACAAAATTGTTTCGTCAGTGCTACAAGGATTTAAGTTTATTTTTAATCTATAGTTTCTTTCTATGATTGAAACATCCCCTACTTGGTACTCAAAGGGTTAAAGATCTGTCTGTCTAGCTTTATTCCATTTCCTGATTGATACCCATGGGACACGACACAGTGACATCTTCTGATTTCAACCTCTCCCTCGAGGGACTTCGAGTCCCACAGCCCGGCCGCCAGGTTTTCATCAGCAAGAAATTCATACTGGATGAATTCATTAGTTCTGGTGGCCCTCATATCAATTTGCCGATTGATTTTTCCACCCATTCTTTTTTTTCCTTCTATCTCTGATGAATCGTCGTTGGCGCGTGGATTACTGCCAACATGGATGTATGTATTCTGTTTTGTGACATACTTTTTACCGTTTTACTTATTGGGGGCATGTATAAACCGTGAAACCTCCCAATAAATCCCACCCAAAGGAGATGGAAAAAGTGGTCTTCAACGGCAGTTGGTCTCTATAGACACATTTATTTACATATAAATTGCTTTCTATGGAGTCAAGATATGTAGTCTTCATGGACAGGTGGTCTATACAGGTGGTTGAGAAAGCTTGACTGTATTTACATGTACGATTTTTTTCATGTACTTTCAATAATATTAAACATACATTCAAATGATTCACAGCATAATCCATGGCCAATAGCCAGAATTCAGCAAATAGACCTATTTTTTCGTTTATTATTTGATAATTTGGAACATCTACACTAGGCCAAATGTGTTTACACTATAAGTTCACCTCATGCAAATTGTGGATGAAATTTGAGTGTAATCTTTATTATTCGTCATTGCGGGAGGCATTAAAGTAGTGAAATATATAAATCAATTTTCAAATCATTTTAATCAACATGTTACTTACAAAATCCATCAACAATACTAAACTGCACTATAAATACAATCAAAATTAAACTGGATTCCTTATCAGATTCTTCTTTTATTTCAATTATTATCATTTCTCCAATGATCATCTGCCCAAGCCCTATGGCACAGTTTCACCACGATGCCACCATTTTGGAGCGGAGTCTGGCCATCATCTATTGCCATTCCCTGTATTCGTGCCTCTTGCCCCAAGGCGATGAATATTACACTAAGTGACACCAATCTATTGAGCAATATGATATTGAGTGCATGTATATAAAACACAACCAAAAAAGTAACTCCCCCTCTTAAAAAGTAAGATTACTTTTAAACAGAGAGTGTTCAGTAGTGGTTCTGATGACTCTTACCTTTCATCCAGAGGGTCCTAGTTCAAGACTCAATTACAGTATGGCATTGATTTCCTTCAGGAAAAAAATTGTTACATGTATTCTGCATTCAAACCATATGGGATGAATAGGTACCTGGCAAGAATATTTATTACTTGAAATGCCATGTGCACTGGTGTACACGGCGCTTAAGCCAGGGTTACTATACATAAAATTGCCTTAAATTTATTGAGCAATATATGCAAAGTCGATATATGAGCTCTATAATTTGCATAAGTATTATCATTATCATTCACAAAAAAATTACATGTAATATTGACCGATATCTGGCAAGCATGAGTCAGGCAAAATTGATTTTCACACAACATCTAGCAGGATAGATGCTAGACATTGCCAGCCCATTTTGTTGTTGGATATCCATCTGTTAAACAATGATACTTTCAAGGAGGGGGTGGGTTTTTTTTTTTGTTGTGTTTAGTAAGCATAAGTTTGATTGAAGAGGTGTGTGGGAAATGACTTATGGCAAAAGAGGAAATTAAATGTCAATATCTACTCGTCCATATTGCAGAGAATATTCTTCAAATAAGTGGAATCGGATATGATGGGAGTCGATCAAGTAAACGTTATATAAAGCCCCAGTCACATAGGACCCCGGAAGCAACACGACTCACCCTGACTCTTTGTTAATTCACATATAACTGCCTCAGAACAATGAGTCGGGGTGAATCGTGTTGCTTCCGGGGCCATATGTGACCAGGGCTTAAGCAAAGAGTAAAGAAAAAAGAAATTGAGAAATTCATGATGGGATTGAAAGCCTAATAAAAATTGTATGTGCAACACAAGCCAAGCATGCCATATATATACATGTAAGACCCTGTTCAAACCCAGTTTTCAAAGTGGCTTCCACTAAACTAGTTTCTAAAGCTGGTAC
>BQKZ01000127.1:177034-223270 GCA_036244855.1 Temnopleurus reevesii | reverse complement strand
TGTAAGCTTGTGTCTTGACAGATCTTGGAGCCTTGTTCAGATTTCGTCATATGAAGCCCAGCATACTGTTTGCCTTCGATGCTATCTTATCTATGTGGGTGTTCCATCTCATGTCTCCCGAAAGGTTGACTCCGAGATACTTGTGATTCGTGACTACTTGGAGATATGGAAGCGTGCGGTAGTGCGTCGGCGATGGTTTTTGCACCAGATTCGACCAACAAACATTTGGTAAAGTTGGCTCAAGTTTACACTTTTTACCACCAAAATGGATTAAATTCTCAAAAGATTTCATGAAATATTGAAGGAGGGGAAAGAAAATAACATTTAAAACCATTATTCTGTTTATAAAATGTAATAAAAGTCGCTTTTGGACTTGTTTTGTGGATGGTTACCTGTGTGTATTTTGGACTTTTGCCGCCGCCTAAACTTTCAGCTTGAAAGCCTTGATAAAAGCATGAAGTCGATGAATATCCAATTTGATTTTTGTCTGATATTATCACAAATATCCTAAAGGTTGTGTGTGAGAAATATCTCGGCAAAATCTGACCAGGAACAATGTAATTTTAGATGAAATATAGGCCTACACCCCTCTCATTTATGCCGTTCAAAATATTTGGGTCCCTTCTCTGCATCCCATTCACTTTACACGCGGTTGGAGAATTTCAGGAAAAAGTCTTGGTTTCACCGAGCGCGCGTTTTACATCGCGTATGTCAATGAGGCGCAGATGAGCAACCCGGCGCAGAGGAGGATGCCCGTACAATACCGTATGAGCTTCAGTGTCCGGCCCCTTAACTTAAGCAGTTTTGCTCTTCCACAAGTCGCAAAATCCAACATTTCAAGTTTATTTTCAGGTTATTATTTAGCCGAAATCCTGGGCTATTAATTGATGTGCATAACTTGATGAGTGGCGCCCGTATACTCGCGCAGCAATCGGCGATCACCAAGCGACATGGGGCGGGTGTAGCCGGTCACCTGCCTGGTGATTTGAACCTCCATAGGGATTGTGTTGAAGCATACGTGCGCTTATTTTTTTAAGCGCTTTGTACCATATATTTTGAAAAGGCGCTATATAAGAACTTTTTGTATTGTATTATTGTACTATTAATGCGCGTGCATTTAACTTAAGTGCGCGCCATAGACAAACTGCATGAGGTTTGGTGGCCGGTGACACCTGCATGGTCGGGTACTGGAGCTCATACAGTATAGCTTTATTTATTCAGTGAATGCAGTGCTGCTCCTGGTCCTGGACCTGGGTGAAATTTATTGGGTTGAAAGTAAGATATGGATCTGAATAATAACACAATATAATTGATAAGCTCCTACAGGAACAGCACTCAATGCGAAGCTGTATTAAACAGCAGAGGGTTAGTATTGCCTCCTATNCTACTCCATAGCTCTCTGGAGTAGTGACAATGTCAAAAAATGTCAAAAACTATTCCAGGGAGCTATCCATAGCTAGGTGTAGCCAGTCACCTGCCTGGTGATTTGAACCTCCATAGGGATTGTGTTGAAACGTACGTGCGCTTATTAATGCGCGTGCATTTAACTTAAGTGCACGCCATAGACAATTTGCATGAGGTTTGGTGGCCGGTGACACCTGCATGGTCGGGTACTGGAGCTCATACGGTATAGCTTTATTTATTCAGTGCATGCAGTGCTGCTCCTGGTCCTGGACCTGGGCGAAATTTATTGGGTTGAATGTCAAATCTGGATCTGAATATAATTGTTAAGCTCCTACAGGAACATCACTCAATGCGAAGCTGTATTGAACAGCAGAGGGTTAGTCTTACCTCCTATCGAGCACAGATAACTGCTTGGAATTTGGCCGAGTGTTTTACATGTATAGTATACTCGTTAGTGTGTATGGCAATTTGTTCCAGTTTCTGGCAGTGTCCGGGAAGAACGATTTCTGATGAGTATTAGATTTCAAGTAAGGAATTGCCAGTGAAAGAGAGTTGTGGTTCCTTGTGGATCTTTCAAATATTCTTGTATCTCAATATAGGCGACCATGTATTGGTATATCAATGTTATTGTGAATTATTTTGTGCATCATTATCATCAGATGGCATTGAAGTTTGAACTACAATATCTCACCTGATTATCAGAATATCACAATCCCGTGGCATTGACTTTTGCTCGGCCAGTGATACAATCACTGATAATCCAAAGGCTCCAGATTCAATTGTGGGTGCTGTTTTTTTTTAATAATTTTGTCTTTTGCTTGGCCACCCCAAATTATAGAGTCTGGACCCCCTAATTAGCGCTACACGTAGGAGAAGGAAAGTCTTTAGAACGAGAAGACATTGATGGTAAAAATGGATGCCAACGCGCTCGAAAAATTTGACCCAAACTATTGCTGGGAATAAGAGTGTAGCCACTATTAAAGTGATATCACAGCTGAAACTGTATTGATAAAAGAATCATCTGATGCTAATATTATTTTTTTCCAGAAATCAATGAACTAATGAACTTACGGACAGCAAACGCCTTCCACTTTCGTTTCTCAAATTCGCTAAAGTCTTCATGCAGTGGACGCTGTCCCAGTCGACCAATCAGATTACGGAAAAGAGACTGACAAAGAATATATGACGAGACTGTCCAGATGCCAGCGTGTCCGTAAAAAAGTATATCAAGGATTACAAGCACGTGGGCATCTGTACAGTCTCATCATATATATTCTCTATCACTATTAGTCCGTTTTCGGTAATCTGTAAAAATATTAGGCTTTGAAATCAAATTGCTAAAAAAGTAGAATTAAAAATATCAGCTACATAGGGCAGTATTATAGCGACATTGAACGCTCTATTCAATTTTCATTGATATCTTGCTAGCACCTGTATTTCCTTTTTTGCATTCCTTGTTTTTTCACCAATCTGAATGTAATAACATAGGTCAGGCGGGTTGATTTGATAGTTTTCTTAAATCTTAACGTGTGACAATGTCTTTGATTAAATTCAAATGATCTGTTTCATTTATGAAATGCAGGAATTATGGGCCCCATTAAACACAGCAACTCGGTCCAATTGAGAGAAGATGGAGCAATTGTCAGCATTAGAGATCTTCTGGAAGGATTGGACCATGTAGTCTATGCTCAGCACAATGAGGGACCGCTCAACAACAGTCATCCAGCATTCAGGGTTAAAATTGTGCAATTGGGTAAGTTAAAAAGATTGTTCCAGCCGTGAAAATCCTTGCTTATTTGAAGTTAAGATATCTGGGGCCAATTGCTTGAAATGAACTTAGCTATCCTCTTCCTGCTAAGACGTTTTAGCTTCTTTTGCCACCGTCTTAACACAGACACACACGTGGATATGTCCAGGGAATAATTTTCCTGGTTTAGCATCGCAATTTGCTATGCATTTTATGCATGATTGCTATTCAAAAGATGTTTTGTTTAGCAACTTTTTCACATAGAACTGTACAGTAGGGTTTTGAAAAGGTTTCCTCAATGTCTAAAACTGCTAATCAAATGTGCAAAGGAAAATTATTCCCTGATGTCTGTGTTAAGAGGATGGCACAAGAAGTTAGAACGTCTTTGCAAGAAGAGGATAGCTAAGACCATTTAGTGTAATTGGCCTCAGGGGTCTGTAACATAATAGATGCAATTAAACTTGTTATAGATATTTATCACAAGTCTATGGCAAATTGTGCACCAAAGAGATATGATTTATTGCAAAATTAATTATATATCTTTATGTTGCTAGCCCTAGAGTATACAGTGTGATCAGCAGATCAAAAGTGTGATCAAAATTTATACAGCAAATTAAAAAGATAACTGAAGAACACTAGAGCTTGCATGGTGAAGTAAACATTAAAAAAAAGATTTGCACTTGCACCATGTGGTGTAGGGTTATCTTTCAAGAAATAGTCCTGGAAAGGACTGAGCAAGAGCTCGAAAAAGATGAAAAAAAACACAACGTTTCGAGTAGAATTGAGTAACCCGTCCACAGGTTAGTTAGTTAATTCTACTCGGAACATCATGTTTTTAAATCTTTTTCGAGTTCTTGTTCGCCCCAGGAATAACATGTGGCAGCTCCAAATTGTTGTATTATTACATTTTCTTGTAAAGCTTTACATACTATTATATCCTTGTTTTTTATTTTTCAAGGCGAAGGTGCAGTCGTTGGAGTTGGAATAAGTGCCAGTCCAATCGTTCAAGAAATAGAGAATGACGAGAAAGAGCAGGAATCGGAACACAAGTTGCGAGATGCCCTAATGTATCATAGTGACGATGGGGTCATGTCATCGCCATCACGAGACTCAAAGAATAATTGTTCAGCCTTTGGTGAAGGTGAGTATCTTTTATTAGAATATGAGATAGTTTTGTATGGAAAAAGGTGGATAAATCTCCTCCGGCAGTAGGGTAAAAAATACTGTTTTTTTTATTTACAAGGACTCATTCATAGCGCCGGTAAAACATGACCATTATGATGGTCCCAACATTTGCTGTTTTCAATGAAAATAAATCACTAAGATTTTAATAAATCCTTAAAATTGCTACACAGTAAACGTTATTAAATCACTGTTTTCCATCCAAATTGGCAACTTTGAACTTTTTAACAAACTTTTGGGCAATCAAGTAACATTGTATTCCATGGGAATGTTCTAAAAAGAGGTTTTGAAATTATAGTGTTGCCATTTTATGAAAGGAATAGTGATTGAATTCGTTGTGGAATAATTCCTGTCCTGCATTACAAACTAGCATACAAATATGTGACTGCTACATTAACACAAATGAACCCTGACATTTAAACAAGTACATTGACATTCTGTTCAAATTAATAATAACTCTTATACTTTTTCACTTTTATTGTTGATATATTTACTGTGACATTTTTACAAAACTGTCTTGTGTTAGTAAACTGGTTTGTAAAGCTATTGGTTTTATCGTATATGAAAGATGTTCATGGCATGTTACGTATTAACTATAATCATCATCTTCATCTTAGTCATCATATGTCATCAATACCATCATCATCATCATCATCATAATCATAAATCAACAATATCAGAAGGTCCTCCCCCCAAAAAATAATACCGTAGGTCAGACTGGGTCATTTTCAGAAGGTTGGTTGGCAGAGGGAATTAAAAAAATTTTTTTTGGGGGCCTAATCATAAATCATCTACTTTTTCCTATTTCCAGGGGATGTGATAACGTGTGTAATAGAACAACTCAGTGCTCATAAGTCCTTGGTTTGTGTGTGGAAGAATGAGACGATTCAGTATCGAAGGTGGGTCACGATTCAGGATAAAGACCTCTTCCCGACTATCAACGCCTGGTGGGGCCCGGCAGAGCTTGAAGTCGATTGGCTGAGTTCGTCTGTTCCTCCGTTATCAATGGTAAGATATTTGAGTCAAGATGTTAGTTTCACATTCAAGCTTTTTGATGTTTTGAACAATCAAACCAACTCCACGAAATTGCTTTATTCTCCTGCCCAATGTGGCAAATGATTAGAGATTTTACTTGCTGATGAAGAATAGCTGCGTGTTCCTATTGATATTGCCATTTCCTTTGTTACACAATAAATGTATTAAATTTAAGCATGAAATATACCTTACTTCAAAGGTCACATTGAAACTTATCTTTAAAGTATTTTAGAATGCCATAAAACAAGAAAACTTACCAATGAATTAATAATAATAATAATAATAGATGCAATTTATATAGCGCACGTATCCACTCTGCTGAGTGCTCAAGGCGCTTTACATTATTATTACCCTGGCTTTAGCCCGGCAGCCATTCACGGCGCACTTGGCATTTCAAAGAATAAATATTCCTGCCAGGTACCCATTCACCTCACCTGGGTTGAGTGCAGCACAATGTGGATGAATTTCTTGCTGAAGGAAATTGACGCCATGGGTAGGATTCGAACCTACGACCCTCTACTTGAAAGGCGAGAGTCACGACCACTACACCACGGCGCCTCCTATTCTATTTATTCTTTTAAAACAGATTTTGTTGCTCTCAAGTGAGCTTATGCAGATTTTCCTGTAATGATTATTTTCTTTCTCGGCAGACGAATCTCAGTCAATGGATTTCATCTGATAATATAAAAATTGAGGGAGATTCGCTGAGTGCAACGAATGAAAAGAAAGCATGCGCACAGTCTCCATGTGGATTCCAGCAAGGTAAATACTTGCATGTATATTACAACCTAATATGATGTAATATTGATATTAAAAGAGATATAGAGAGAGAAACAGAGAGAGATAGAGAGATTAACAGGGAGAAACAGAGAGAAACAGAAAGAGAGAGAGAGAGAGATAAGGTTAATTTCATTAGTTTTTACAGAAGGGTATGGTACCAGAGATGATTTATTTAGTATTTAAAAAAAAATGATCATTGATTTTGGAAATTGGAATTCTGGAATTTTTTTATTCTCTTTCTCTTGATGTTGTGTGAAAGCCTAAGTTTGTAAGCTTTTTATGCATTGTAAACAACCCTTCTAAGTAGGAATGTTCAATCTTTAACAAAACTATATACTGATTTTAAGCAAGCTGCATCAAATTTTTCCTCGAAATTTCAGATTCTTGCATGTACTTTGAGATGAGCCTGGAATCACTCGGCGAATCGCAATCATCGGAAGAAAACGAACCGAAAAGTCCAATGATCTGTCTAACCTCCGCTACCTGGTCGCCGGATGAAGGTCTGCCGGGGAAAGCCGAGTTTTCCGTAGCTTATGACACGGCGAAAGGGAAGATAACCAACAGTGGACAAACTTCTAAAGGTAAATTTGATTTGATTTTTTTTTATTTATATATCTGTTTTTCCATTTCAATAGCATTTTCACAATTTGAACAAGAAATTATAATGATTTTGCAACAGAAATGATAATATTTACATATTATCGGTTACACATAAATCAATAATGCATAACATCTAAAAAGAAAAGCTCATTAAGTTAGAGAAATGGAGAAGCATGCAGAAAAAGAGAGGCTTGTGAAACGCATGCCCCCTCTTACATTTAAGTTACATTAACTCTTTCGCTACGGCGGGCCGTTGTAAGCGACGTGAGAGAAATAGTATGTATTGTACGGATAGCCAGTGAAACCGGCTTGCTGACGTCACTGTAAATACCCAAGGATATATGTGACGTCACATGTCACATGTTATATTGTCTGTGACATGGCCAAATTATACATATTTTTATAGAGGAAGTCTCAAGGATAAAAAATATTCATACTTTTGTATGCTTTTGAACGCAACTTACAATGCTTTCCCTATGTATTCCATATTTTCCCCCAATTCCCTGCATTCTATTCTGTACAGATATAAGGAAATTTGGAAACTGAAATTACAGAGTGAAAGAGTTAAGAAATACTACGTGTGGAACAGAATAATTAGTATAAGTAATTGAGTTTTTGATAGACAATTATTTTTGGTGAAATGCACAGTAAGGTTCCCAATGATTTTATATATAAGCTTCCTGAATCCCCTAAACACTAATTTTTTGGATTTGTGGGAAAATGATAGGATCATTTGAAGAAAAGAAAAAAAATATTTCCATGTTAGTCAAATCGAGATATGTACAAGAGCAGTAAAATGAAGGGGGAAATTCTTCGCTATAATCTAAGGATCACTATACAAAAATACAAATTATGTATATGCAGTGTAGAATACATCATTATACATAAAAAAGTTTTAGTTTTGTTCTTTATAAAGTGACAGTACGTGGATTAAAAGAATGTCATTTATTTGATTTTGCGAATGAACTTTTCAAGATGATGATTTTGAGGCAAGATATTTATATATGAAGTAGGTCATTATATCCACTTGAAGCAAACAGGTGCATTTGATTGACAGGTTGTAGATTACACAGGACATGCTTCAGTGAAATTGACACTTGTACTATGTGAAACTTACACAGGCTGAATCTTAAAATAGATTTGGAACAATAGCAAGCTTGTAGGTTACAGGAGGTGTGAAATGTACATGAAATTCTATAGTTAATTTCTTGGCACAGATTTGTAAACAAGGAGGAATGTAATTTACAAGAGGTCTTAGAGTATGTGATAAAGTTTTTAAAAAAAGGTCATTTAAGATTTGAATAGTAAGCTGTACACTGAAAATTTGCCATGTGTAGCAAGAAAAGATGTAGTCAAGAAATGATCAAATAATCATTTTAAAAAAATTCTTTGTGGCTGCTACATTTAGGTGTTTGATTTGAGAATGAGTATGTTTGATTTGTTGTTTAATTTGATAATGAGTACCCCCCAAAATGAGTGTTATGTGTTGGGAATATGTATTTTCTATTGAGGGAAGGTAACATTTTTTCAGGATTAACTTTTAGGAGTCGGTGATTTTTAATGTTGTTAATTTATTATGGTTGTGAAATTGGTACTGCAATTAAAATAAAACAAGCTTAAACTTTGGGGTGAAATTTCCAGTTCTATATCAGGCTTTTTATTGTCATTGAATTTATCTTAGAAGTAGTGAAAGTTTCTGGGGTACTTCCAAATTTAAATCTAAATCTCAAAGAGAACAACAACTTTAAATAATTTGTATTTTCCCCACAGGAAAGAACCTAGGAGACGCTGGCAAGTGCAAAACTGGAGACGTCATTGGTTGCGGTATATTACACTTTGAAGCAGATAAATCTATAACAGACACACAGATGGTTGTAGCTTACTTCACAAGAAACCAGACAGTTCTTCACCATTGCAATGTCACACAATCTACAGGGGGCTTTTATCCAACCTGTGCATTTGTATCGAAAGGTAAGTTGAGATTACATTTTTGAAATCTCCCTAAGTATATTATTTTTATTTCTTTATTTCTTTATTTATTTCTTTTTTTCTTTCTTTATTTATTTGTTTGTTTATTACGTATTATTTATACAGGGTAGCCTCATCAGTAATCAAATTAATGTTAAAAGTAATCAAATTAATGTTAAAAGCTTTTTGTTCTGACATTTTTAATTTCAGTATCTTGAATTAGAATACACATTTATCCAGAGAAAACATTTATTTAAACCTAAAGCAATCCTCTTGAGTTTTTATAAAAATTGTATAATTCAAATTCCAAACACACTTGAATTCATAGTTAAAAATTATTCCATGGAAGAAACTTTGGAAAAAAAGCCTGAAGTGCGGTGTTGCACCTGGGTCGCAATTAATTTGGGTTAGAGATTGATTTACGAGTATCATTAAACAAGACTTGCTAAACCTAAACTCCACTAGTTTTAATAAATAAGTCAATTTATTGCAATGTATTTGAATCATATTCTAGCTATTAGAAAGGTAATAAAAATTGAGGAAAGTAATGAAGGGAAAGTCATGGTTGATAGATGTTGCTTTGATTGGTTCCCAAACTTAACATTGCCTTTTTAGGTACTCTTCATATTCGGGGATTGATCATCATTAAAACCTTCCTTTTTTGTTGTATTTTTAGGATCATGTGTGAGGCTGAACATGACTGCTTCCGCACCCGAGCTTCCAGACAAAGCAAATTGGTTGTCTAAAGCCAAGAGAGCACTCGACTTCCCAGGACTTGGAGATTTTGATGGTGAGTTTATGTCAGACGAGAAAAACTTCTCTACCTGCAGGCCCAAGTAGGCCTGTTTACTACTGTTAGTGATTCAAATTTATACACATTCCTTGCCAAAAATGCATAGTTACATAGAATTCCTGAAATCCGTTATCATCAAATTAACCTCAATGCAAGGAACCTAGTTTGAATACAATAGTTGTAGCTGTGTTGCTATGTCGAGAAAGCCCTCTGGTTGTCAAGAGCAATATTTCTCTGAAAATATGCATAAGATTTGCATAGAGGGTTTTTTTGATTTTTTTTTTTTACAGTAAACGGAATGAGCCATATGTAAAAAAAAAAAAAGTTTTTCTGCTGACTACGTTTATTCAATAAAATAAAAATTGACATAAATGCTTCTATTGCGTTTTTCCTTAAGGGGGGGGGGCAGTATTAAAGTAGTTCTATGTCTCGTCTGCAGGCACTGACCATTGGTGTTTGGTGTATGCATGTGCAGTGCATGATGTAGACCACCATGCAGAATGCATTGCTTCTGCATTGCTTCTTCCTTGGCAGAGGGATTCATGATAAAAGCAGACCCTTGATTGTGTATTTATGCATATTGGAGAAAACCAAAGCCAGGGGCGGTATTCTGGTAGCTGTCTTATCTTTTGTCTTATCTCCATAAGATAAGACAGTGCTAAGACAGTCTTAAATCGATATTCTGAAAACTCACTTTTCTCTGTCTTATCTCTCTGAGGACCCGCCTATCTTATCTCAAATAACCAATCGAAATCAATGTTCCATTCCCCTCCGAAACTCATTGACCAATAAAAAGCTTAGCTGATGCCCCTGCGCAACACAGTTTCAATACGCTGAAACACTTTGCGTACTGCGCGCTAGTAAATTAATTGTCCTAATTATCACGTGTTTGTTTTGAGCACATGTGAAACAAATTCAACCTGTTGCATCAAGTTGCAGGTAAACAAAATTCATTAAAAAATAAAGCACAACAACTTTTTGAAAGTCTGTAATAGTATTTCATGATCAGACAACCGTTTCTAAACGTGACCTATTTCCTAATTACGTTTAATGCAAGAAAAATTGCCGTCATGGCGGAGATACGACAGCTAGGAGGTGTCCTAAATCTCTATGCGAACTAATATGTTACATAAGATAAGACAAAAGATAAGACACTTACCAATTTATCTTATCTCTCTTGCGCACAATACGTTGCGTGCTGCATTTTTATGACGCGCAGAGGAGATAAGCCAAAAAAATAAGACAAAAGTTAGGACACCGAGATAAGACAGCATCCAGAATAGCAATTTAAAGATAAGATAATATTTTGAGATAAGACACCTACCAGAATACCGTGCTTCCAGAATAGCAATTTAAAGATAAGATAATATTTTGAGATAAGACACCTACCAGAATACCACCCCAGGAGTTTGTACTTGCATACTATTCTATGTCCTCAGACATTATTAGTAGTTTCATTGACATAAAGGCGCTCATCCACTTTTAAGTGGTTTGAGATGAAACCAATCTCAAGGAACATAAAGATGCCAACCAACTAAAATATTCATCATTGTAGGTTAGAAATTAAAATCTGAATAGCCAAACAGCTGGTCCAATTGATATAAAAAACAGTACTTGAATACTGATGGGCTATCCTAGAGAAATGAAATGTAATATTGAATATATAAGAAATTGATAAAATCTCATGGGAGNGCTAAAGCCAAGAGAGCACTCGACTTCCCAGGACTTGGAGATTTTGATGGTAAGTTTATGTCAAACGAGAAAAGTCATCTACCCACTTGCCCAAGTAGGAACATTTACTACTGTAAGGGATTCAAATTTATACACATTTCATGCCAAGATGCAGAATTACATAGACTTCCTAAAATCTTTTTGTAAAAAATTAAATTACAATGCAAGAAATCAAGTTTGAATGCATTATTTGTAGCTGTGTTGCTATGTTGGGTAAGCTCTCTGGTTGTCAAGAGCAATGTTTCTCTGAGAATAATTATGCATAGAATTTGCGTACATAGAGAGTTTTAAGATATCTTTTTCAATAAATGGAATGAGCCACATGATAAAGGATTGTGTTCGGACTACTTTTATGCAATAAAGTAAAAAATAATCAAATATGCTTTTGTTGCGGGAGTGGGGCAGTAGGGGGTGGGGCAGTATGAAAGGAATTCTATGACTCGTCTGCAGGCACTGACCATTGGTGTTTGATGTATGCATATGCAGTGCATGATGCAGAGTCTGCAATTGCAGACTACCATGCAGATTGCATTGCTTCTGCATTGTTTCGTCCTTGGCAGAGGGATTTATGATAAAAGCAGACCCTTGATTGTACACTATGCACATCGCAGACAAAAAACAAAGCCAAGAGTCTGTACTTGCAGACTATTCTATATCTTTTTAGTAGTTGCATTGACACTTAAAGAGATTCACACCCATTTTTTATATCTGTACTTTTACACATTAAAATATTAGTGGTTGCATTGACATAAAGGTGTTCACCCATATTTAAGTTGTTTGAGATGAGACCAATCTTACGGAACATAAAAATGCCAACCAACTAAAATATTCATTATTGTAGGTTAGAAATTAAAATCTGAATAGCCAAACAGCTGTACCAATTGCTAGGGCTACCCTGTACAAATAAAATGTAATAAATAAATGAATATATAAGAAATTGATAAAATCTCATGGGAGAAAGGACAAGAGAGAAATGCATCCCCCCTGAAGGTGATTGTTTTCAAAGATAAACAATGAACATACATCTCATCAATATTCTAGCAAGTTGGTAGCTCTGTGAATGCCTTTTAAGCTTCTTCTTCTTTTTTTTTTTAAATCCCATGTTCTATAGGTTACATTCCTGAACACAATCAACACAAACACGAGGAAGGGAAGACTGAAGGCTCTTTTCGGTTCTCGGAACCGATCGGTTGCCCTACGAGCGACACCATCACACCACGGTCAAAATTAGATGATGGCAAACTGCTGCAGCTACTCAAGACAATCACACCATCTGAACCGTACTTTACTATCAAGATCGAGGAATTAGGTAAGAATTCACCAACAGTATCATAAAGCTTTGGGTTATTGTCAGAGAGAGAGAGAGAGGAAAAAAATCTCTGTTTAAAAATAATAATAGTAATAATAGATGCAATTTATATAGCGCACATATCCACTCTGCTGAGTGCTCAAGGCGCTTTGCATTATTGTTACCCTGGCCTAAGCCCGGCGTACACCAGCGCACATGGCATGTCAAGGAATAAATATTCCTGCCATGTACCCATTCACCTCACCTGGGTTGAGTGCAGCACAATGTGGATGAATTTCTTTTGCCAAAGGAAATCAACGCCATGGGTGGGATTTGAACCTATGACCCTCTGGTTAAAAGTCGAGAGTCAGAACCACTATACAACTGCGCCTCCACATCAATATAGCTCAGGGTCATTGTTGTCAAAAAGTGAGTGAGAAAAACTCACTGTTTAACCTGAAATCCTATTTAAAGTTACATGGCACAAATAGATGATTTTTTAGTAATTTGTCATATGATGTCATTGTGTCTAATACTAAATTAAATTAACACTAAAAAAGCTGTGCTCCCTGGAAGGGGGGGGGGGGGAAATAAAAGATTGAAGATTGAATCTATCCAATATCTTTATGTTTTGACCTTAGATTGTGTGATTATTACTAAAAATCTGGAAGCATGATGGTCATGATATGTTTTACACATTCTTCTTATTATTAGGGTTTTTTTTATTTGTTTATTTATTTTATCGATTAATTTCGATGAAAAGAACATGGTTTTTATAAGAATAAGTAGACAAGCATAGAACTGTGGTAGTATTCCTAGATCCCTTCTAAATTCAGTTGGTTATTCTTCCAATGGTTGTATACTCAAGGGCATAGTTTATTATCATTTGCTTATTTGTCTATTCATTCATTTATTTATCTATTCATTGAGATACTGATTTTTGAAGGAATAAGCAAAGTAGAAAAAAGGGATACCTGGATCTTATGTAGATTCAGCTGGTTATTTTCCCAATGGTCCCATACTCATGGGCATGAATTATTATTATTGTCATTATTTAATTATTTGTTTATTTGTTTATTTATCTATTTGTTTAGATGAAAAGAGCATGGTATGTGTAGGAATAAGCAGAGGGGATCAGAGCTGTGGTAGTATACCTGGCTCCTTCAGAGATATTCATGGGCATAGATTATTATCACTTATTTGTTTATTTGTTTATTTATTTATTCATTCACTTATCTATTTATTTAGATGAGAAGAGCATGGTTTGTGTAGGAATAAGCAGAGGTGGACAAAGCTGTGGTAGTATTCCTGGATCCCTCATCGATTCAGCCGGTTATTCTTCCAATGGTCACATACTAATGGGCATGGACGGACGGTTTGAAGCCGATGAATTTGAGAAAGGTCAGTGCTTTTGCTTTCAACTTTTAATTTTTTTTTTAATACCAACAGCAACTTGTTTGCATACTTCTAAAGAAACACGTCTACTAAATTACAATATATTTATATATTCAAAATATTTGATGCACTCATATATTAAAGCACAATTAAACATAGAAAAAGTAAAAGACAGGTCAGCTCAATTGCCATTTTTGAAAGGGACTGATCAATTTACCTATACAGTGTTTTGGTTCAGTTACAACTAGAAGGAAGGTGTCAGATAGCCTTTGTCTATTTGGAATGTGTGACAATGTCTTTAATTGAATTAATTTGCAATGTCCTTTTTCCTACAGGAGATGAGGTGGCAGTATATGTGCAGTTCCTTGACCTGTCAAAGGTCGTCCAATTCTTCAAGAATGGCCGACTGATGGGTCAGTGTATCATCAAAGGAACCAACAAGGATATCTTCCCTAGTCTAGGGTTCAGAGGTCAACCTGCTACCGTGACAGTGACCTGGCCCTCATCAAGGCCGGGTGTACCCGAACCAAATACTTATTCCAAGGTTAGTAGGTCCAAAATAATCCAAAGAGGATTAAGTCTTGTGTTTTATGTTAGTTAGGGCTCGGTAATATTTTAGATTTTACAGTTTATTGGCGGTAATCAGGAAGCCCTGATCAGTATACCCAAACAAAATACGTATTCCAAGGTCAGTAGGTCCAAAATAATCCAAAGAGGTTTAGGTCTTTTCTTTTATGTGAGATGGTTTTAGGTATGTGTTAACGGCTAAAGTAACCCTGCCCTCATCAAGGCCCGGTATACCCGAACCAAATACGTATTCCAAGGTTAGTAGGTCCAAAAGAGGTTTAGGTCTTGTGTTTTTTGTCAGTTGGGTCTAGGTACTGTTTTAGCGGTTAAAGTGACATGGCTCTCATCAAGGCCGGGTATACCTGAATCAAATAGGTCCAAAATAATCCAAAGAGGTGTAGGTCTTGTGTTTTATGTTAGTTGGGTCTCGGTAA
Organism: Temnopleurus reevesii; assembly: GCA_036244855.1. NCBI lineage: Eukaryota > Metazoa > Echinodermata > Echinoidea > Temnopleuroida > Temnopleuridae > Temnopleurus > Temnopleurus reevesii. Next base: position 208,346 of record BQKZ01000127.1, on the reverse strand, counting down.
TGTTTTAACGGTTAAAGTGATCCGGCCCTCATCAAGGCCCGGTATACCCGAACAACATACATATTCCAAGATTAGTGGGTCCAACACTGTGGAAAATGCCTCATTAATGCTTTTTATTCCAAGAGGTCTTAATGATGATAATAATAATAAATTATACCATTTATATGGCGCTTTGTACTGGCATCTCGGACCGTCTCGCTATTGATGAACTAAATCCTGAACAGTCAAATTAAATTGAATTGATTTGGAAAAAAATAAAATATGTGCGCCTCCATGAGTGAAGACCAACCCACAGCTGAGTTAGGTGAACTAGGTATTGAAGAGATGAGTTTTGAGTAAAGTCTTATTGTTCAATAGAATTGGCTAAGGGGATGTTGCTAGAAAGTTGCCAGCAATTGCAAATCAACTGCAACTGCCTTGCAAATTGAAACGTGCCTTTTCGCGCAAGGACTTTACTATTTACAAGAATTGCATGAATATCGATTTTGATTGGCACGTGCCGATCAACTCCAAACTGCAGGTGATCGCATTTTTCTGGCAAGACCCCTTTAGTGTAATGTTTTATGGACTATTTTGGACTGAGGGGGTATTGCTAGAAAGTTGTAATTGATTATGAATTAACTGCAAATCGTCTGCAAATTGAAATGTAGATTTCAAAACCTCTTTCTTGAAAGCACCTTGAGTACTCCACAGAGTGGATTTGGCGCTATGTAAGTTAGTAATTTGTAAGTCCTGGGGGGTGTTTAACCAAAATTCTCTTAAAGTTACAAATGGCTTTAAAAAAGACTGGAGTATATTGATAAGTCTAATCCGCATGAAATTTTGGATCATTCAGTACAAGAACTGATACCTGTCATGCGTAAAGTCATTCGTAAAGTATTTCAAAATTGGTGGAACACCGCCCTGGTCTATTTTTCCATTCAGCAAATGAGATGATTAAGAAATCTACCATTTATAACTCCTATAATGTCACCAAAACTTTCCATTAGAAAATTGAGTAGACCATGCATTCTTGCAGTCTAAGGGGTTGTTGCTCAAAAGTTGCTAGTGATTGCAAGTTGCAGTTGATCGGAACGCGCCAATCACAATCATTGTTTCATTCGCGTTTTGTTACATGCGCATACCGTGCGCGAATGAAAATGCGCGTAACAATTTGTAAATTTGCAGTTGATTTGCAGTTGATTTTGAGCAACAACCCCTAAGTCACAGGGTATGTACATGTTGATTTCTTGAAAGATTCTTGTATGATATCTTGTTTTATCTTTACAGGACAATCTGGACGTTTGGCTGAAAAGTCCCGGCATAGTGGTGAATGGAGATAAGATAACCTGTGAGGAGAAAACTCGACATCTCTGGGGCAAAATAGTCATATCACCGCAACCTATGAGCCAAAGTAAGTCCAAAGCAATCAGAATATGAAATAGTATCGTATTAAGATGTATCTGGGTGTATATGTGTTGTTTGTAAGTTTGTATGTATGAGCTGAAAAGTCCAGGTATAGTAATAAATGGGAACAAGATTATCTGTGAGGATAAATCTCAACTACTCTGGGGTAAAATAATCATAGCACCACAACCTATGAGTCAAAGCAAGTCGAAAACCCTCACGAAGAATGAGATGTGTCACTGTGACATGTATATCTGTGTATATAGTTGTTTGTTTGTTTGTTTGTGTGTGTATAAGAACACGTTAACTTTTTATTGTCCCATTTTACTAGTATTCAGAATGGAGTTACTTTGAAGTTAAGGTGAACAGCAAGAATTTCTCTACAGCCACTCATTTCTTAGATAAAGTTCCTACGATATGAGTGACTAAATATCCCCCTCCACATTAAAATGAAGTTGTGCTAAAGTTGTGATTAGCATCAAGAAATTTCCTTTGGAAAATCAATATTTGAACAACCCTTTCATGTTAGGACTCATTAACTTCATAGTGTCTCATTTTCCTTGCATTCAGAATGGAGTTACTTCGAAGTCGAGGTGAACAGCAAGAATTTCTCTACAGACACTCATTTCTTAGATAAAGCTCCTACGATAGGACTAACTAACTTCATGAGGCCTGCCAAATATAGAAAGACCGTCAACAATAAAGATGCTCGAGATATCCGATACTACTGCCGCACCAACACTGTGGGATACATGGACTACCTTGATAATCAGAGTAAGTACTGCAAAACCTGACTTAGTTTCTGCGTATTGAAAAGCAATGCACGGAGCCTAACTTGGATTTACGTTCTGTGCGTCGATCATGAACGACTCGTTTATTTGCTTCTAACTTCTTAAAATGTGGGGCAACATGATGTTCAGAGGGTGCAAAGTAGTGGCAATGACTGCCTGCGGCTATTTTGATTACGAAAATTGGCGAACAGAAAAATTACATCATTTCTAACCTCAATAGAGAGTGAGCAAGTTATATTTTGCTAGCCCACAGCTCGGCAATCGCGTGCGTATGCGTTTGGCACGTTTTTAGAAAAATCGAACCCAAAGAAGGGAGGAATAAAAATTACACGCATCAACAACATGGATCGGAAATTTGTACAAAGTGTTCTGAGTTTCTGAGATTGACAAGGTGCGTAAGCAAGGAAATTTTCAAATACCGTTGTTGCCAATACGCAACACGCCGTCCTGACTTTAACTGTTAATTAGTATCATGTCAGATAAAGTTATTCTAGATTAATTTTTTTGTATGTAAGTGATATACAAATCATATATTTTTTTTACCTCAGATACCATTTAGGTACATAAACAGTGAAAAAAACCATATTGTCATTATTATGATTTTTCTATAAATATTCCATTTTTTGTGATTGTCATGTGCAAGTAAGAAATTCCCTTAATTATTCTTTTACTCCTATACTTTATATCATTTTTTCTCAATTTCTCATCAGTGAAATCTTTGGATGGATATATTGAGAAGGGGGACCGAATCGGATGGGGAATAATCTTCCCCTCGTGTAATAACATCCCCAATCTAACGAGACAAGTCGTGATCGTGTATTGCGCGATAAATGGGAACGTTATGTTTCACAAGCCTATGGAGCAACCCGGTGGCGGGTTCTTTCCCGTGATAACGCTTTACAGATATGGTGAGTTGCAGTGGTTAGGCATCTTGCTAACCAAAAACTTCTTGTGTATTTTGAATAATCTTCTTTTGCTTCATAAGGGGATACTTATGTCTAAAGATCAGGGTTCTTACACTCACGGAAAATCCTGAAAAAATTTGTGTTCATGGAAAATCAAGGAAAAGTCAGGGAATTCAGACAATTTGTTAAAAGTCATGGAATTCTGTTGAATTTTGGGTGTTGATGAGACGAAAATGGTACCCTGGTTGTCTTACAACCCATAACTAATGATTTCATGTAGTAATCTATTGTGTTTGGAAAGGAAGGTGGATACATGATGGCACTTTCACGTTCTGAATAAAATCAAACCCCAAAGTTTTTAATACCCCTTTTCAAGTGAAAATAAAGCAACTGAATAGAATTAATGTATGTAATACCACTTTAATTAGGCATTCCAAATTGACTCTTCTATTTCTATGTTATATTTTTTCTGAAATCTGAGTCTTGCAAAGTGAATTCAATGATCTTTATTTCGTTCTTGGCACGCAGGTGAAGAAGTTTCGATGTTCATTAAAGGGTCGGTGCCTAGACTTCCAGATAAGTTGAAGTGGTATGAAGAAGCCGACGCGTTCAGGCTGGAGGTCGACCAGAAACGAAAAGCTGCAGGTAGGCGTTTATAATCCTTATTCTTATTCTTATATACTCTATAAGCTGAAATTTTCAATGGGGTTTTATTTTCGTTTATTTTGCGACTGTGAATTTGCGAAAGTCCCCACTCAATTTGGTGCCCATAGACTTGTGTACAATTATCATACAAAAATGTGAAAATAACGACCCGCTAATGTGTAAATATGTCTGAAATTCAGGGAATTCCCTAAAATTTGTGCATGCTAATATATTGGCTTTTACAAAAGCACCTATTACATTTTGATAGAAGTCCCTTTTATACCCTTCGAATTCCCTGCAACATTTCCAGCAATTTTCTCTGCAATTGCCGTGTTATTTCTGAAAGTGCCCAAAATTTGGAAATATGCATGAGGTATATTTTAATATGACTTCAAGGCTTTCATCACAAGTAAATGGCTGAAAATGAGGCTTTTGCTATGTTTTCTCATACTTTGTTCAGCTAGTGCATTAATTCTAACCTCGTGTATATTTTGGCTTCTCACTATTACCCAGCTTAAATTCTTGCTGGGTAACTTTAAGTACCTATTCACCTCAACTGGGTTGAGTGATGCACAGTGCAGTTGAATTTCTTGCTGAAGGAAATTCCATAGCATGGTTCAAATCGAGGTTCTCGTTTCTCTAGTATTGTGATGGAGGCGATACAAAATTAAGATAGATTTGATTTCATATTTACTACGATAGCAATGACTTGCAAATCTTATTTTACATTTAGCAACAATATATATTATGTATCAAGTAACAATAGTACAGATAGGTGGAAAGCATCTATTAATTTCAAATTAGCTGTCATTGCTTTCAAGAACAAGGCTTGCAGTGTCAGATTAAAAAAAATTTGGTCCTTTCTTCTGCACATTCATTGAAACGTCATAACAATGCTACAATGCACAATAAAAGACACAAATGCCTTCAACACTATGGGGGTTTTGTTCAAAAAATTGATTGCAAGTTGCAGTTGATCGGAACGTGCCAATTAAAATCATTGTCTCATGTGTGACTTATTAGATGCGCATACTGTGTGCAAATGAAAATGCGCATTGCAATTTGCAAAGTTGCAGTTGATTTTAAACAACACCCTCTTAGTTTGATAGGCATCATCTTCTGCCCTTTCTGGAGCTGATGGATAAGACCCCATCCCCCATAGCTGTACATCGGAAGTGAAAAATCTACAGCCTCATTCCAATTCACCCAAAACTACTGTATATACAGAGTGTCAAAACTGCAACCTGGACAAATGAGTTTTATTTCATCATAACCTGCCCAGCCAGTCAAAAGTTAGGACTCTTTATTTTTTCGGAGCAATGCCAGCAATGCGAGATTCGGAGTGCATACCTGCCAACCCCAAATCAGACTCTTCTCCTTTTACCCATCATTAGGGGGTACCAACATCTTTTGACACCTGTAGTACTTCAGAATACAATAACACCATTACACATCCACCTGTCTCTGAACACACTCTTTTGTTAATGGATAGCATCAATGAAAAAAAGAATAATGCATTGGAATTCATAGTGTTTATGATATGCTGTTTTGCATTGCAGCAAAAAAAAAATCTTAATACCTTTTTTGTCAGAATCACACAAGATTAATGCCAATGGATAAAGGAAATCCTCCCTAAGAGACAGGCGCATTTAATAATGTTGTTCTTTTTGTAATTATTTACTGATTTCTTTTTATTTTCGTAATCCCCCTTGGAACCATAAAATGAGCAGGAAAGTTTGGAGTCTAAGTTTAGGTTAGCAGGTTTTGCGTTTTCAGTACTGGCAAACACAAATCATGCAATAAAATTAACTTGCCATTGCTCCACAAAAAGAGTTTTAACTTTCAACCTGCCGGACTGAGTTTCATGAAAAAAAGCTTCTTCGTGTAGTTAAGAAAATACTCTTTGGAAATATGGGTAATACCCTGAATATGGCCAGTGTGCATGTAAATATGTTTTTTTTAGGGGGGACACTGCATACATGTATGTGCTTACTAATTATTGGCCCTTGTTAGTTTTGTATTTGTTTATTAATTCATTTAATGATTGTTTGATTGATTGATTAAAGTAAATTTATTTATTCATTTATTTACTATTTATATCAATTGCTGTGGAAGACTGTAAGTGTACAGTCAAGTTCCACTTCATTCGTGAACTTTCCTGCCTTTCCCTGCCTTGTTTTATCTAGCCATTAGTTGAGAACGTGATTCTACTTTACAATTTTGTTTTGAAGATAACAAAACGAAATGAATTGTTATGGAGTGAAACTGGGTCAGCATGCACTGTAGGATATTTTAGTCATCACATTTTCATGTCATTGAATGTTTCTATGATTTTGCATGCACTATCCCCTTTTCATACACTTTTCTAACACAGAAGTCTTGCCTATTTATGAGGTTTGAGATACTTTTTTTAGAAGATAAAAGAATTCTTACCCAAAGACTATTTATCTCTGTAAAATTCGATAAAACATTCCATTTTAATGCTCCTTTATACAGTTAAACCTCCATATAATGTGGTCTTGGGATCAGCAAAGTTTCCTCTTTATATTGAAACCTTGCTATAAGATATATTAAACAACAAAAAGGAAATCTAGTTATGTGAGTGAATTTCCTAACGAAGTTGGGCTCTTTTGCTTTTAAATCAGCACTGGCTTACATTATAATCATATATTATGAAATGACACATTCAAACTTTTGTAAATCTTTATAACTCTTTTACTTGTGAAACCAACAATAATAATCGGGATATAACATGATTTCACTATGTGAGCAATAAAGCATTCAATCTTTTATTCATTTGCTGCCAAATATCTTCTTGCTTGAAAACTTTAAGCTCTGTATGATACTTTGAGGTTATAAAATACCAAATATGTGCTCTTATTCTGTTTTACTTTCACAGAATTTGTGCTATATCTTCCCTACCTCATGCGCCCAATCTTGCCCTCAAAAAGAAAGTTCCGCCGAGGTACGTTTCAACCTACAAAAGAAAGGCCAAATGATACGATTGAGCTCTGCATAATCAATGGGCTTTCAAAACCAAAATGGAGTGTTCCATTGTATTTCTAATTTTATGTCATGGACCTGAATCAATTTAAGATGGTCTTTTTTCTTTTCCTTCCACCGTTTTTTTTTTTAATTCATTTAGATTCCTTTGTAATTGAAGGATGTCGGTTACTGTCATAGACGATAGATTATCCGACACCAGGATACAGCATTCCACAAAGCAATTAACTTTTTTGTATGTCCTTTATAGTATTCCCAAGCTTTGCTTTGCTAGACGAAAAAATGAATGTGTAATGTTCAGGACGATTTTTCGAATTTGACAATTAAAGGAAGAATTGCAGGATTTTTTTTTTAATTCTGGGAAAGGAGTCAACAAAAAATATGAATGGAACAACCCTGTTGTGTTAACGCATTTTAGTTTAGTGAATTAATTGGAAGGGTATTTAGACTTGCACTCCAGTTGAGTTGTCTTTAAGCAACCGTTATGCCCCCATCCCTATATTTTAAGATACTAAAGGTGCATATATCCCTTCCAATTGGGGGTTTCAATACAAGGCAATGCCTTGAAAATATTACCATTTCGAAACTTAAGTATAACTTGACAAATGGTGAAGAATTAACCGAGCACATAGATTGTAGAAGCCAGTCCTGTCATTTGACTTTCTAACAATTAGATAGTACATCACTTACATTATGGTGTTAAATTCTTACTAACATTAATTGAATAAAGATTGGAAATTTAGAATACCATGTAAAGAAAGCGTGGTGGATGTTCACTTTTTTTTTCTTTTTTTTTTTTTGCTTTTCTTAGGTTTCCCACCCTTTTCATTTTCAGATCTGTTATTTTCACTAATCCATTGTATGTTGAAGAATTAAGAATATAATTCAATCGGCGTCCTTCCGAATATGTTGTATGTAGTATGACTGCTTTGATCATTGAAAGCATTCCTTTTCTCAATTCTCAATCTGCTATTTCCATATACCTAGAAGTACAGGAACCAAATCATGGCAAATGAGAGGCATTTTCTTTTACTTGTATTACATTTTTCAAATCCTCTATCTATGGCCATTAATGATGAGAGGGCATTTTTATAATGGGAACCAGCATATATAGTACATGTCAATTGAAGTGAATGGGTGGGGGGGAAGTTAAGTAAAAAATTATTATAATTCAACTCTATGTAAGAGCAATCAGTGCGGTCTTTCACCAAGTTACAAACACTTTGAGAAGGTCAGGTATCAATTCTTGTGCTGAATACGCGTAACATTATGAATCATTACGCCCAAGAACGCATACCAGTCATTCCTAAAGTCTTTCTTATCTCGGTGAAACACTGCCTCGGATTCAAATTGCTAATTAATCCCACAATATTGTGAGTCATATTGATACTCTCTAGCAATTTGATGAGCCTATCCTAAATTTGGTTCCTATTGTAAATATAGTTTTTAAACAGATATTCCAATGAAATTATTACTCTGTTACGAAGTAATTGAACATATTTTGTCTTTAATTCTAGGTCAGTACAAGGAAACAGCCGCTGACCGACGTGCTAGACCAGCCTCTGCATCCAAACGAACAGACAATCATCTCAACAAACACACTGTATACATCCACTGTGATCCGCAGAGATACAACGAAGCTACTCATATACAAGCAAGGTATGATATGGGGATGATGGTGATGATGATGATGATGATGATGATGATGATGATGATGATGATGATGATGATGATGATAGTGGTGGTGGTGGTGGTGATGATGATGATGCTGATGATGATGATGATGATGATGATGATGGTGATGATGATGATGATGGTAATAATGATGACGACGGCAATGACGACGGTGGTAATGTGGTGATGATGGTGGTGAAGATGATGATGTAAACGAACTGACAATCATCTCAACAAGTGTTACACACTATAAATCCACTGCGATCCAGAGAGATACAACAAAGCTACTTGTATGATGATGATGTTAATAACGATGATGAAGATGATGATGGTGGTGATGATGATGATGGTGGTGATGATGATGATGGTGGTGATGATGATATTGAAAATGAGAAGTACATTAAAAAAAATTATGTAATTATATCTCATTTGAAGAAAATAAATGAATGTGAATATGTATCTTTCCATTATTTGTAAAAAGCAAAATTATTTAGTTCATTTTGAATATGAGAGATTGAATATAATTTCTAATTAAGATACAATTTTCACCAAATCATATTTTGGTTATTCAACGGTATTGAGTCACTTTATTAATAGTATTCCCCTGTTTACCCATAACATGTTTTATACGTCATAAATACAACCTAACATAATTCTGATGTTTCTCCAGTTGTTGTTGTTGTTGGTCTTATAACTATCTATAACTGATCAATTTCTTCTCTTTCTACTTCTTGGAACAAAAATAGACTAGACAAAAAAGGTTTCATGACGCACCTCCTTCCTGAAGACAAGCTAAACAGCTCCAACATCGACAGTCTGATTGATAACCACGTCTCGTCATGCACCGCCGTGGTCTGCTGCATGGGTCCAGAGATTAGCGAGACCAAACAGATGGGCCTGGTCCTGGACTATGCCCAGAAGAGGTCCAAACCGGTCCTGCCGTTCATCCTGGAGTCGGTCAAGTGGCCTCCAGAGGGCGCGCTTCAGAACGAGTGGCAGAAGCTTGTCATGCATAAGATTGGTGAGTTACTTTGTATGTTACATGTTATCAAAGATTGTTGCGACAGTCAAGCCATATTGTTACCATCTCTGTTTATTATAGTTTTGATATTAAAGGGGAACTTCACCCAGACATTGATGCACTCTCAGTGGATGAAGTAAAATACATTGATCAAACTGTGAAAATTTGAGCAAAATCCAACGATCCATTCAAAAGTTATGAATTTTCACAATTTTGATTCAAATACCTCATGGGCTCCTTAAATTGGCAACGTACAGACACAAAATGGCTGCCAACATGGAGAACTCTCCATTCACTTTGTACACAGAATTTCACATTTTTCTCTTTTTCTAGAAAAGTAGATAATAAATTTTAAAAAAATCCTTCCGAAATGCATGCAGACTCAAAATGTCCACATCATACTTGAAGAGAAAAGTGAAAATTTGTCTACTTTTTTAGAAAAAGAAGAAAATGTGAAATTCTGTGTACAAAGTGAATGGAGAGTTCTCCATGTTGGCAGCCATTTTGTGCCTGTACATTGCCAATTTGAGGAGCCCATGAGGGGTGTAAATCGAAACATTGAAAATTCATAACTTTTGAATGGATTGTCGGATTTCGCTCAAATTTTCACAGATTGACCATTGTATTTTTCTTCATCCACTGAGCGCACATCAATGTCTGGGTGAAGTTCCCCTTTAAATAAAGCATGGATTAGGATGTGTAAATAGGAACATGGCTAACAAGCAAAAATGAAGTTCTTGAGGGCCACAAAAAGCTGCCCAGGGCTTGACAAAATATCTTTTATAAGTCTTCATTAAAGGGGAACTTCACCCTGACATTGATTTGCACTCAGTGTATGAAGAAAAATACAATGGTCAATCTGTGAAAATTTGAGCAAAATCTGGCAATCCATTCAAAAGTTATGAATTTTTTAAGTTTTGATTTACACCCCTCATGGGCTCCTTAAATTGGCAAACGTACAGGCACAAAATGGCTGCCAACATAGAGAACTCTCCATTCACTTTGTACACAAAGTTTCACATTTTCCTCTTTTTCCAGAAAAGTAGACAAAATTTTGTTTTTTCGGTTAAGTATATTAGAGCCACATCAATTCTGAAAGCATTCCAGAAAGAATGGTGCTAATTCCTCATTTGAAATATGATACTGATCCATTTTCAATAAATTTATATACAAAGTGCATGAGGGGTTCTCCATGTATGACATCACAGATTATGCTAATTGACTATACGTTGCCAATTCAAGGATGACCAGCACAGGTGGAAATGATAACTTTGAAAATTCATAACTTTTCAACGGATTATCCGATTTTGCTCAAATTTTCACAGTTTGTTCATCTGATTTTTCTTCATTTACTGACCGTACATTAATGTCTGGGTGTAATTCCCCTTTAATCTTTTAACGAAAAGTCTAGCAGTCTACATACAGAACAGAACAGCCAGAACTGATCATTATTATGAACAATGTTTGTTTGTCTTATTTTACTGCAGAGACGAGTGGAGATTTTGACTGGGCAATTGAACAGATTGAAGACAAGACGTTGAATCTGAAAGACAAAGGCTACAACGGAAAAGAAATAAGAGTTTCCGAAGGAAAGGGAGCAAAGATGTTCTATTCAGATGCCCAGGTGAGGAAACAATACTATAGTTTATATACATTATTTAGTTAGTCTTGAATTTGATGGACAGAGGCCTGTGGACAAGAGATATTGAGTGGGGATAGACGACAAATACTGTTACGTATTGCGCAGATCGGTTATGCACTTGTGTTCCACCTTCCAGAACAAATGTGGGCGCTATTTAAGTTGCAACCCATTTTTTTTTACAACTAGTTTGTATGTAGTGTTTACTTATTTCACGTCTTCCTTCAGATAAACCATATTCAATTCAATAAATTCAATTTATCCAGCCTCAAATTTAAAAACACTCTATTCTGTAAATTGTGTTGTTTTTCCATATCCTTTTCAGAAGTCACTACATAGGGGTAAAATGCATGCTCTTCTTTAATGTCTTTCTCCTTTTATTCAATTTGGTTCTCGTACTTATGAAATTACAACCGATAAATAAACATACTTTCTTTTATTAGAATCAAGTTCAAAGCATTTACCAACCCTTCGATTTTGCGGCTAGCTTTCTTCCTCTCCTGAGGACTTTCCTAAACCTAATGACATTGTTTGGAATTTTACTCCCTCTCTCTGTCTGTTGAGCACTGATCCACAGACGGGGGACAATGTCTATTCAGAATCTCTCATCTATTCTCTTATCTATTCTCTACCTTATCAGAAAGGAAACAAGACTACCAACCAGGCCAGTGACCCCAACGCCCTCAAGAAAGCCATGGCGGAGGCGGACCGCAGCAACCTCCAGTCGATAGGGAGCGACGACTTCCAGGAGCCGGGCGGAAGAGGAGACCATGGAGCTAGTGGAGGAGGGAGGTCGTTCTCCTTCACCTCCCTCAAGGAGCCAAAGAAGAACTATGACGAGCCGCGGAGGCCTCACACCAGCCAGGGAGGACGTATCAATCAGTCCAAGACCTGCACTTTACTTTGAAGAAAAAAAATCAGGTATAATAATAATAATAATAATAATAATAATAATAATGGTGGCTACTTGTATAACGCACAGGTCCACCTTATCGGTGCTCATGGCGCTGAAAGCTTTACACTCACTTACCCGGCTCTAGCTGGCAGCCATTACGGCGCTCCGCATAACAAGGAATTTCTTCCTGCCGTTCGCATTTACCTCACCTGGGTCGAGTGCAGCACAATATGGATGAATTTCTTGCTGAAGGAAATTGATGCCATAGGTTGGACTCGAACCTATGACCCTCTGGTTGAAAGGCGAGAGTCAGAACCACTGCACTACGGCGCCTCCACTAATTGTATTATCACACAATTTCAGAATTTTCTTTATTAACCCATTATCAACTGTATCTGTGTCTGTCCATGATGTACAATCACGAACATCTGGTTATCGCATACGTAGGGTTAGCGGTCGAGCATTAGATACTTAAGTTTTTGAAGTGTGCTTTGGAGACTAGAGTGTCTATTTCAAGGTTTTCTAACTGGAGATTGTGTACAAAAGTCTCATCACTCGCTGGAAGGCGTACCATTATTGCTGCCTGTTTTATATCTTTATGGACAATATATAATTTTTCTGAACATGTTCAAAGCTTTTTGTGTTTCTTTGGTAGGATTGTTTTCTCAGGAACATAGGGTTGCACACATACCAAATTTATTATTCATTGCCCCAATAGAATGGTTACCATGGTAACAAAATTGTGTTGAAAATGATGGGCAGCTTCCAGCTGTTCAGTTGCAAAAGGATTGATAATGTTGAGTATGAATCCTGGTAAAACTGTACCATTTGGAACTGAGAACTTTGTTTCCTCTTGTGATGAGCTGCAGAAGCTATGTACCACCAGTTAGGGGGGCGGGCATATTAATCAGCTAGAATGTGCTCTGGCCTTTGGGGAAAAAAATGGGTTGGAATTGCTTCCAATGTATTTTCTTTCTAGCAGCCATTTTGTGAAAATGTCATGTGAGTCACATCAAAGAAACTGCATAGATCTATGGAAGTGTTAGAAAACGTCCTTTTTGTTTCTGACTTTTTACTTTGATATTGGATGCGTCATGGTGTAGTGGTTCAGATTTGCGCCTTTCAACTAGAAAGTCTGTGGTTCAAATCCCATCCATGGTGTTAACTGGCAGGAATTTATTCCTTTGCATGCGTGAGAACCTGAGTGGCTTGCTCGACAGTTATAGCCAGGATAATCATATGGCACCTAGTCGTAAACGCAGTAGATTATATGTATATAGTGATTGCGCTAGATAAATGGACCTATTACTATTTGTCGTTAAAATTGTAATATTTCAATTTTTCTGATGTGAATCACGAGACTCTTACACAGAATGGTTGCTTTCAAGTTGAATATTAAATTGCAAAGTACTTGAAGGGTGATAAGATAAAGCCTTTGTTTACCTGATTAGTTGAAATGGTGTATCAAAATGTTGTTGTATTGTCAGTGGTGTTTTGAGCCAGCATATTTAAGATGTACCATTGCATGAAATTGTCATTGCAACACTTACATTTACACTAAAGCTCAATGGACATTTCAATGATATAGAAAGACCAAATTAATAAGAAAATTTCATTTTTGTGAAAATTATCAGCTCCATCAGGTATCAGAATTTATTTTATTTAACCGCAAGTCATTATTGCTTAATAGATAGAGGTACATTTATGGTGATGAGCAGTGATTTTTAGATAGGATGATCCACCATGTATTCAGATTTATCTTGAGTAAAAGTCCAAAATAATTTATTGTCCTGGATTGAATATATTAATTATGATTCTCAAAGATACCTTTTTGGCTGATTGAAAATAGAAATGAAATAGAAATCATGCATGCCCACTTGATTGGAAGATATTTTTATACTTAAAGTTTTTGCATGTTCTATCACCTTGAAAAATGGCTGTTTTGTACTATTCCGAGTTGATCCCTTGCATGTTGGTTTGTATAGATTATTTAGTTGTTGTTTGATGATTAGAGATGCAATTCTTACTTTCAAAATTGTGATGTCATAATCATTCCAAAATGAATACCCCAGTTCAGTCTGTTTGTGTCTCTTGTTTATTTGAAGGGCTACCTCACTTTTTCAATTCTTTAACACAGTGTTGATCAAAATAAAATAAATCTCGCACAATGTCACTCCAAAGTCCAAGTAAAATTGTATACATTACCACACTGACATGGTATGACATGCAACTTCATTTTGATCAATACTGTCAAAATTAGAAGTATTACTTTCTTTGTATCATTTGCATTATGTAAAGATTTATCAGATATTTAAAGGGAAACCCACCCCTGGGATTATCGTGCTCTCATTGAATGAAGAAAAATCAGATGAACAAACTGTGAAAATTTGAGCAAAATCGGACAACCCGTTCAAAAGTTATGACTTATCAATTCACAGAGATTATGACGATCCCTACCGCTCATGGGGATCCGTGCGATCGGCAATTTCGACGGAATCCGTGACGTCATGTCGGACAACTCCTCATTCATTCTGTATACAAAATGCTGATTTTCGATTGGGTATAGCATTTCTGTATTGATTCTGCATGTATTTTGAGAAGAATGATGTCGCAACCTTACTCTAAAATTTACATTAATCCATTTTTTTGTCTCGCCTGCGTAGCAGAATCGAGACATAGGCGCCGCTTTTTCCGACGGCGGCGGCGACGGCGACGGCGTCAACAATTTAGAATTGCTATAAATCAAAAACCCTGTGCCCGATTTTCATCAAACTTGCACAATAGGTCCATTGGGTAGCCCAAATANGGTTCAAATCCCACCCATGGTGTTAACTGGCAGGAATTTATTCCCTTGCATGCGTGAGAACCTGAGTGGCTTGCTCGACAGTTATAGCCAGGATAATCATATGGCACCTAGTCGCAAACGCAGTAGATTATATGCATATAGTGATTGCGCTAGATAAATGGACCTATTACTACTTGTTATTAAAATTGTAATATTTCAATTTTTCTGATGTGAATCACGAGACTCTTACACAGAATGGTTGCTTTCAAGTTGAGTATTAAAGTGCAAAGTACTTGGAAAGTGATAAGATAAAGCCTTTGTTTACCTGATTAGTTGAAATGGTGTATCAAAATGTTGTTGTATTGTCAGTGGTGTTTTGAGCCAGCATATTTAAGATGTACCATTGCATGAAATTGTCATTGCAACACTTACATTTACACTAAAGCTCAATGGACATTTCAATGATATAGAAAGACCAAATTAATAAGAAAATTTCATTTTTGTGAAAATTATCAGCTCCATCAGGTATCAGAATTTATTTTATTTAACCGCAAGTCATTATTGCTTAATAGATAGAGGTACATTTATGGTGATGAGCAGTGATTTTTAGATAGGATGATCCACCATGTATTCAGATTTATCTTGAGTAAAAGTCCAAAATAATTTATTGTCCTGGATTGAATATATTAATTATGATTCTCAAAGATACCTTTTTGGCTGATTGAAAATAGAAATGAAATAGAAATCATGCATGCCCACTTGATTGGAAGATATTTTTATACTTAAAGTTTTTGCATGTTCTATCACCTTGAAAAATGGCTGTTCTGTACTATTCCGAGTTGATCCCTTGCATGTTGGTTTGTATAGATTATTTAGTTGTTGTTTGATGATTAGAGATGCAATTCTTACTTTCAAAATTGAGATGTCATAATCCAAAATGAATACCCCAGTTCAGTCTGTTTGTGTCTCCTGTTTATTTGAAGGGCTACCTCACTTTTTCAATTCTTTAACACAGTGTTGATCAAAATAAAATAAATCTCGCACAATGTCACTCCAAAGTCTGTGTAACATTTTTTGTCAATACTGTCAAAATTATAAGTATTACTTTCTTTGTATCATTTGCATTATGTAAAGATTTATCAGATATTTAAATGATAGGGATTTTGGAGACACCTACCTCTGAAATCCTATCCATAAGTGAATCGTTTGGCTAAATGTTATTACAGATCTCATGTATTTTGCAACTTTTTTTTTTTACTGTTTGATATCACAAGGTGACATTTGTGTGAAATATCTTTCCCATTTTAGTATATGGAACTTTTTTCACAATTTTCATTTTGTGAAGAATGAAAAAAAATTCTTTGTAAACTGAGAAAGAAGGACCAAATCGGTCTTAGCCAACAGGCCATTGAGTTGCCTGAGCAGATGAGTGAAGCTTCAATCCCTGACATAGCAATGATATGCTATGATGTTTATCTTTTTCATATACTCTTTGTATACTTTTCATTGTGATATGACATTGCTTGAATCGCAATCATAGTAGCAAGCACATGTAGGGGGTGTTGCTCAAAAGTGGCAACTGATTGCAAGTTGCAGTTGATCAAAACGTGCTATTCAAAATCGTTTCATGCGTGTCTTGTTAGAAGCGCATATGATGCGCGAATGAAAATGTGCATTACAATTTGTAACTGATTTGCAGTTGATTTGCGATCAATTGCAAATTTTGAACAACACCCTCTTAGACATTGTTCTTTATTGTGTTCATAGCTATGCGATACTGAAAAGCTGTTTTTGTTTATATTCGTCCTCGAAAGAGTAAAGTGCTTTTAAAGGACAACTTACAATTTCATTTGCTTATTAAGTAATTATAGATTAAGAAAATACATTATGCATTTTATTTCATTCTTGTTACTTTTTGTAATTTGCTGAACACAAAACCAAAGATCTTTCAAACAGGTAGCACATTTTGATACTTTTTCGAAGGAGATATCACAATTTATTGTATATCTATATTGATAAACATTTAAAAAGGGAATAGTTTGTCCCTATTGAGATTTTCAGTGTTTGAAGTAAATCTTAAGTTCTGCTAGTGGGAGTTTAAACGTGAAAGAGACTGGTTCAAAATACTTCAGATTTATTTGTATCACACTCATTTATGAGAGCAAATTACACCCTGAACTGACATGGGAAAACAATTATATAACCCCTTAAAAAAAATCAAATGATACTTTGAGTGATCGATGTATTTGAATTTTTTTTAGATATACATATAATGTCAGTTTTTCCTTCTCTTCTACCACTAACAGAACTCAAGATTTTCCTAAGAAAGTACACCCAAAAATATCCTGATTTCAATAAAAACAGACATCATAACGAACCTGATTGGAAATCTGATATGATGTAGAAAACTTATTAATCCAAACTTTAAAAGATAATATTGAATTGGAGACATGACTACCAAAACTTCCGATTGTGATTCTCTTGTTTCTCATGAAGTTTACTTCTTAATTTTACGAATCAGGTTGCTGCATTTCTCTGTTTTTATTGAAAGAAAGTTTTTTTCTGGCTTGACTTTCCTTTTAAAGGGGTACTATTATGAAAATACAAGTTGATCTGTATTGATGTAGTATACCATTATCAATACCCTTTTCACTGAAAGAGAGTCCAAATGTGTTTCATATATTTTATAATATCTGTTCTTCATTTTTATGTTGGCTTAGTTGGGAACGCCCCTAAAAATTTCTTTCAAATGTCAATCATGTTGTGACATCATAAGAGTCAAGTTTGTTCACCTTTCTAAATCATGTTTCAGAGCTGGTTCTGTAAATAACAAAAAGAAATATGTAGATCAATGCAGGGATTTCAATTAAGGTGATTGCCCATGAAAGGGAATTGGAATGCGCAATCACCTGAATTGAAATACCTGCATTGATCCACATATTTCCTTTTGTTATTTACAGAACCAGCTCTGAAACATGATCTAGAAAGGTGAACAAACTTGACTCTTGTGATGTCACAATAGGATTGACATTTGAAAGAAATTTGTAGGAGCGTTCCCAACTAAGCCAACATAAAAATGAAGAAAAAATATTATTAAATATATGAAACATATTTGGGCCCTCTTTCACTGAAAAGGGCATTGATAATGGTATAATACATCAATACAGATCAACTTGTATTTTCATAATAGTGGACCTTTAAAGTAAGGATGACATAACTAATGCAATTTTTGATATGTAACAGTTCAGTTCTCTAGTGCAAGTAAACATGAATTTATTCTGATGTAAATTTTTGATATTTGTCTAGATTATATTGTCTTTATCATGTGTATAATACTTATTATGAGGCTTTGTGAATATTTATATCTAGTAATGTAGAAATAATAGGAGAATAATTAAATTATGAGTCTTTCCTTAAATTTTGTCATTGTTGTCTTTTGTGTGTGAGAAATGAAAATCACTGAAATGCAAGTTGTTATATACACGCCTACATTTGAACATTTTCAAACAAAATCTTGCATCATGTGAGTCATGATGATAAATGATAAAAAAAAAATAATACATGGTACTTTTCATATACCAGATTCCACATAAATATTGTGCTCAAGGTGCAATAAAGGAGAATTCAAGAACAAAAACATTAAATGTGGAATATATATGGTGCAGATACTATTAGAAAACACTTGTGAAGAGATGGGGGTTTTAGTGAATTCTCAAACATTCTACATTCAATAATGTTGAGATGCATTATATGAACCTTATTAAGGTTACTTTTGCCTTTAATAAATTTGTAGATAGTATTGCTCTGAAATAGGTCGGGTTGCTATATAGAGAGAGAGAGAGAGAGAGAGATCAATTTGTTGGTAATCGGCTTCTGCGTCATATAAAAATGCGGTTGGTGCAACTGGGTTGATGGTCCACTGTTTTCTGTGTTTTTCTTCTTCAAAATTTCACTAGTTAACTGAGCTAACAATCAAATTTAAAGTTTTCTCCTTGTGCAGATGATGATGATGATGATGATGATGATGATGATGATGATGATGATGATGATGATGATGATGATGATGATGATGATGATGGCCTCTTGTATAGCGCCGGTCTCCGCCACAGCTGAGCGCTCGTGGCGCTTGATTACTAAAAAATAATGTCTTACAGATTTCAATGTCCTAATTAGTGCTATGGTTTATCTGCTATTGTTTATCTGCTTTGAGGGGGGGGGGGGGGGGGGGAAGGCCATGTACTTGAAGGGCAAATTTGTTATTAAAGGAGCGCCAAAATTAAAGACTGGAGTTCGTTGATGAGTATAATCTTATGTTACTCAACCATTCAACAGAAGAACTTATACAATGTACGTTCTTAAAGTCGGCCGTCACTCGGCGAAGCACAGCAATGGAGATGAAAAGAGAGTTCCCGCAAAATCAAAAGTTGGGCGAAAATTTACCCAGGACTAGGCAACATACTGACTGTCCACCCAGCTATTGGTCAAAACATGTGAAACCTATGCTGGAATTCATCTGTATTAGTTTGACACTTTTAACCAATAGTAGGTGTGTGCACTGTATGCTATCAGGGGTTGGATGAATTTTTGCCCAACAATCCAAGAGTGAATCAGTCAGGGGCCAATTGTACTAAATGGTCTTACCTATTTGCTACTTAATTGCTAAGACGTCTTAACCTCTTGTGCCAACCTCTTAACATAGACCAATTAATGTAAGTGTATATGTTAAGAGGTGGTACAAGAAGTTACGACGTTTAAGCAAGAAGATATTATAACTAAGACCATTTCATGCAATTGGCCTCAGCTCTCCAGAGTTGTAAAATAGTCGTACAACCATTTGATACAGAAGTTGTACATCTGGTATACCAAATGAGGGGAAAATCGTTTTCACTGCTGTGAAACAAAGTCAACAAATATTACGAAAATGTTCATAAATAGTTTTTTTTTCCAGATTATATCTTTAATCAGAATACACTGTACAAAAATGTAACAATTCACAATGCTGCTGTAACATAAATACAGTATTTGAAAAGGAAATATCAACAAAATGGGAGTTGCACTGCAAAAGCGAATGGCCAGTCACTTAAAACTGTGTCCCGGATATAAATGCAATTTCATTGATTTTTCGTGAATCCGTGCATTTTGGGCGTTAAATTTGACACCATAAAAGGCAGGCATATTTAAACATGGGTGTTAAACTAATCAATCAGACAGTTTACGTTTGTTTGCCGTTTATGTGATTATGTGTTTATGTGATAAGGAGAGGAATGAAATAAACTAATATCAATTTATGTTCTGATGTAATCTTAATTTTGTTGAATCATATAATTATTGTATATATTGTAATTTGATTTGATTTTGTTCTTAAAAACACAGAATTATGAAAAAAAAATTAAAAAAAATATCAATATTCTGATTTGAAGAAATTATATGCATACATTTACGATTTATATCATTATTGAAATGACACAAATACAAATCGCTTATTCAAAAGGCACAAATCACGTGCTAGTGGAATAGAACAGGGCTGTGTGTCATAGACTGTTCCTAGATCTATGCACGACTCTACGACAGACTGGTGACCTATTCCTGCATTCAATAAATACACCTTCCGCTGAATCACAAGCTGAGAAATGACCACCGGTCGTTCGTAGAATCGTACGTTGATATACGAACTGATTTATGAAATACAACCCTGGGCGATGTTTCACCAAGAGTTACCAAGTTAGTTACGGAAGACTTTAAGAATGACTTTACGCATGACAGGTATCAGTTCTTGTGGTGAATGATCGATAATCTTATGAGCATTGCAACCGTTAACGTGCTCCAGTCTTTCTTCCAGTCCTTCTTAAAGTCGTGCGTAACTTTAAGAAAGATTTGGTGAATGGACGGACTTTATATGAGTTGAAGAAACGGATAATACACGCACACACGCACACACACCTGCAAGTACAATTTATAATCCATTCCGTAGAAGTGACAAAAGAAATATTGCTTCGTTAAATGGACAATCATTTATTTATTACAAGATCTTTAACCCCATCTCTACCGGGGTAACCGGCTTATACCGCCCCCCCCCCCCCTCCTAAACGTTTCGCCGCGCCATGCCACCATTTTTTTTCGGCGCTCTGTGCGATTGTGACTTTTTTCTTTTAGATCTCACTCAAATTTAACACCAAGAAAAGGAGGGGGAAGATCAAAAATGTTTGTTTTCATTCACGGAAGCGCCGATACACCGTTAAAGAAAAGAAAACAATAATAAAAACAGTCACTGTTGGATTATGAGCATTCCGTAATTACAAAGCGACCCTTATTCCCAAAAATGCACACAGCAAAATATAGCCAGATCTCCCCTTCACCATAAAACAGTTTTGGATTAAACATCAAGATCATTAGACGTCGCCGTGATATCTATTCAAATCCTTTTGTTACCATTGATAAAGCCGCATGCTCCATAATTTTGTTATCAACAAAAATATTTCAAAATCGATTACAATATATAGCGAATATCTTATAGTTATCTATGATAGATATTTACAAAGCGGAGTTCTTCAATGTTCACTTCATAATTAATTCAGTCAGAAAATAAGAACGAAGTAATCAATTGTGACGTCATAACAGTCTGCTGACAAGAACGAAGTAATCCATTGTGACGTCATCGCAGAAGTCATCGCAACAATAGGAATGAAGAACTCCATTGTAACGTCACCATCAGTCAGACGAAAGAAATATAAGGTCTAAATCCATTGTGATGTCATCGTTTGGGTGTATTTCGTGACGTCGTGCCGCCGCTTCGCCGACTTTGTGAATCTTGTTTTCCGCGCCCTTTTCTTCGATCTCCCTTGGCTGATGACGGCGATCCTGCCCGATCTCCTTTTCGTCTTCCTTTTCCTCCTGCTCCACCCTTCGTTGGCTTGGGATTTAGTCGCGCTGGAGTAGAACGGAAAAAAGAAAGAGATAAGAATACATATTCGTAAAGTAATCACGCTCGTTTCTCATGTCATTCAGATTAAAAAAAAAACTTACATCCCTTTTTCAGCTAGGAATTCGATC
Source organism: Temnopleurus reevesii (assembly GCA_036244855.1). Taxonomy (NCBI): domain Eukaryota; kingdom Metazoa; phylum Echinodermata; class Echinoidea; order Temnopleuroida; family Temnopleuridae; genus Temnopleurus; species Temnopleurus reevesii. The sequence continues at coordinate 186,552 of BQKZ01000127.1, read as the reverse complement.
TATCGTTCAGGGGCATGTAACAGAAAAGAGATCTTTAGTACATTATTTCCCATAGATGTTTTGTAATAAAATCTTATGGTAAGAGGTCCTGGTGTTTAGCTATGTAAGTCATAAAGATTCATTATCAATTTACGTATTTTTTTTGTTTTGTTTCAACAACAAATACAATTGAAGAGTTAGAATAGTTCTATATCCGGTTTATAAACGTTAATCAAGAAGCTTAATACATTTCAACAAACCTCATTATGCATGTGCGCACCGTGGGGGGCTTTGGCGGCTTTAGTACCCTAGGTCAAAACTAGGGGGCGCCAAAATTTGATGGCAAACAAATTTCTTTAAAATTTCTTAAAAGGGGGCGCCAAATCGTTGAAAGGGGGACGCCAAATTGCTGATTGGGGGCGCCAAATTTTAGCTGATTACCTTTTTTGTGCTTGTCAGTTCAGCCGGGAGGGGGGCGCCAAATTTGCTCTTAGCCCCCTGGGTATCAAAATATTGTTTTTACAAAACCTCAAGCATAATTGAACCTTCGGTTGCCTATGTAATAGTGCATGATGTTTTTCTTAAACAACTACCAAAATATCTATTTATATAAGTAACTTACAGAGGAAGTCTTTATCATCATCGATGCCTTGTAAGAGAGGAATGTATGTAATACGATCATCATCGCCCTCCTCTCCTTCACCTGGGTAAGAAACGGAAAATAATTACCAAAATAGAAATCAATTAGGTCTAATTACTTCAACGAACATGCTCCGAATGAATTCACCCTAAATATAGTCACAAAACGGAGCAAATATGACTCAGAACGGGATTTTTTTTCATGTTTGGAATCTTTGGGGGAATGCCCCCCCCCCCCCATTTCACTGCTTTTGAGCCTATAAACACCCCCATTCACTTGAATTAGAAATTGATAAGGATTTAAATAACATGGAAATAAGTGATGTCTAATTGCTGCAATGAACAAGCTCCAAAAGCATTCATCCTAATTACAATTCATAAACAATATTGCCTATGTCGCAACAATTAGGTATAATCCGTACCAGTTGGTGCGGAATAACATTTACACTACCAAAATACAATACAATTGTCATACCCAAGTGAATGACTTTTTGTGCATTGCTTTTTCGTCATTCCTACACATTTTCAGACATAATAGTAGTCACAATTACAGTGGCAATATAATAATGGTATCAGTTTCTTTGTATTTGTTATAGGGGCTTTACTATTTTGGAACCCAATGAATCTCCATGATGAAAATTAATCAATATTGCTATGAGAATTTCCATTAGTTTTTTTACGAGATATCTTTTTACATTTCCTCCTGAAAACTAACCCCTGCAGTACATTTTGCAAGGGCTATTTAGAGCTCACTGGGTAATTGCCGTTTGCCCTAGTGTATTATTTTTTTTAACTGGGCGTCCCTGTAAAAACGGGAATACCTATTACTGTTTCTCTCATGTGAATATAGCTACTCTCTTTCAACTCGGACATATTTCAGTCCTCTTTCGAGTATACAAATATTCAAAATGGCCCATTGTCGAAATAAGGACGCCCCTCTTTCTAAGGGGTTTATGTACGTTCAATTCTCACAAGTATAAATGAACCCCAGTCAGTATGAAAGGTCTGCCCATCATGATGGGCCACAGTCCGTTAGAAATAGAAGGGACGTCCCTGTTAAAACCAAGATTCCTCTTCTAGTTTCTCCAATCAAATTTAGTCCATAATTTGCCTAAACAGGGGTCTCTTTATATGGGTTAGTAGAGCTACTTACGTTCTCTAACAAGTATACATTATCCCCTGTCAGTGAGAAAGATCTTCTCATCGTGATGTGCCACAGTCCGTTAAAAATGGGAGGGGCGTCCCAAAATTATAACAAGGATTCCTCTTACAGTTTCTCCAATAAATCGAAAAGGTCCATAATTTTTTTCTAAACAGGAGGAGTGCCCCTCTCAATAATTGCGAAGCTACTTACGTTCGACTCTGACAAGTATAAATGATCCCCTGTCGGTGAGAAAGTTCTTCCCATAATCGTCGAGATGCCCAGGGAGGTTGGCCACGGAACCATTCTCATCTGATAGATCGATCACGTCTAGAATAGAGATAATGCATGACATAAAATAAATAGTATAAAATGGGTGACATAAGATTTTAAAAAAATATATATAATTGCCAATTAGCATTGATTAGTGTCCCAAAATAGCGATGACTTGTGTACAACTGATCAACTTAGGCTTTCGAGCGGAAGCAAAAAGCAAACAATAAAAAATAAAATTATTTCTTTTCACGATTTTCGGGCAGTCGAATCTTCGTACATTTTTATTTTATGATTCTAGCATCTTCGCAATAACAAACAAATACCATTCAATAATATATCTCATACCTAGAATATTCCAAGGTTCATTTTTTCAAACTACTTTGATTTTGTTTGCTTGTTTCTTTATCAAATATTCAAGAAAGTAAAACGCAAACAAAATCAAATAGTCTTTGTTTGTTTGTTATTCCGAAGACTCTAGAAACAGAAAATAAAAATGTACGAAGATTCGACAGCCCGAAAATCGTGAAAAGAAATGGTGAAGGAGGACCCCATGCCAGAAAAAAAATTACATTGATTGAAAGATCACAGATCACACAAACAGAAGAAAAAAAAAATAACCAATGGTTAGAACGAAATCACACTAAACAAGAAAGTCATGAATCATTGAAAAGAATTTTAAGATTTTTTAAACAGATTGAAATACAATGAATATCATAAAATAGTGGAATTACTTTCCTTTGCGGTTATTTCAAACTCTATTGCCGGTATATCTTTCTAGTACGCAGGTAATTTTGCGTCATTTGTTCTTTTGGTTCACACCAACGTTGGGAACCTTATCGCGAAACAAAACTTGTCTAATTAGTTCAAGAATTGAATTAATGTTTTCAAAAACTTACAAATTAACGAATATATAATCCTCATCACAACGCAAAAATATCTTGAAAACGGATACCACAAAATATTTTAATAATTGTTACCATAGCAACAACTTACCATCTTCGTCGCAGTTACATCTCTCTCGGATGTTGTCAAGGAGGATCACGTTTCGACAATTCGGGTTGAACAACTCACTCTTGTCATCTGTGAAGGGAATAGAAAATGACGAATCATAGATATATAATACAACATACGTAAAAAAAAAAACCTATTTATTCTGTAAATATGAAGTTTATACATTTGATATAATACTTTTTATATAATTTAGGCACAAAACAAGCTTATTTTAAATAGTAAACGTTATGTAGCCATGACGACGGGTACCTAGATGGCAACGTATTGCACTATAAGTAAGTGTAATTTGACCATTTTTCTTTTCAAGAGGCTCATTCGACGTTAGGCCTAAAGCTAGAGAAATTTTCATCTCGTTTCCATTATTTTCTCTCTCGATTGTCACCCCTAAACACCTATCCTATCACTCCATGTTCTTTCTTTGCACCATTTTTCTTCTTTAAAAAAATCTCTCTCTCTTGCTCGCCCCTCTCTCTCCCTCTCTCTCCCCTCCCTCTCTCCCTATCTCGCTAATTCTAATCCCAAATTTCAAACTCTCCTTCTCTTTCGTTCTCTTTTCATTTATGTCCTAATTAATCATTACCTGTCATTCAGACCCTTCACAACTCCATCAATCTAAATCTCCTATCATAAAATTCCTTCTCAAGAGCACTCTTTCTCTCCCTCCCTCCCTGTCTCTCCCTGTCTCTCTTTCCCTCCTCCCTCTCTCTGTTTCCCCCTCTCCCTCTCCTTCCTTTCCTCTCCCCCTCTCCCTCCCCCTCCCGATCTCCCAACCCCTCTCTCTCTCCTCATCTCCCGCTTTCACTCTTTACTCCTCCCTTCCCCTCTCTCCCTCTCTCTCGATCTGCCCCTCTCTCCATCTGCCCCTCTCTCTCTCTCTATCCCTCCCTCTCACTCTCTCCCTCTCTCCCCTCTCTCCCCCTTCCTCTCTCCCTCTCTCGTTAATTCTAATCCCAAATCTCAACACTCTCTTTCTCTCTCGTTCTCTTTTCATTTATGTCTACATTAATCATTACCTGTCATTCATATACCCTTCTCAATTCCATTATTCCTGCCATTAAATTAATTTTCAAGAGCTCTTCATGAAGAGGGCATAATGAAATCAATGAATAAAAAGGAGCCTAAAATCGCCAATAATAGGCATATACAGATCATTAATGTGAACAGTACCAATATGGGAGCACCAATCGAACCCACTTGTATAAATCTCTATTAATAATCATCACGTCCTTCGATCATTGTATTCTGAATACAAACAGATAATTCTCAAAGATCGAGAGACATTAAAAATGAGAACGTGAGTTTTTAGATTAAGTATGGATTAAGTTTACCAGCTCAAAGTTTATAACCATTATGAAGTCTTTACTGTTAATATAGGTCCTATAATTCTATATAAGCTGCACAATTATATTCCACATTGTTAAAATGTCAATATATAGCATTTCAATTCATCGCAATAGAAAGTAGGACAAAGACATGATTTCAAAACGATTGAGAATTTGATTGTATCATAATCATAAAAGTATAGCAAAAGTAAAGCAACTGCTACAAGCGCTTATATGTATGCAAATCGGACGATAATATTATGCCGTTTGTGCCGTTTATATATTATAGAAAGCAGCAGACGAAAATAACATATTTTCGTATTCTGTGCAATACTGTCCAAAACCAAAGACGCAATCATCTTCACAAATTTTCACAAGAGTCCAACTCAACTATAATTCACAATAATCTAAAGCCCTAGAATTTCAAGTCTCTTAAATTCAGACATACATTCTTTTGTCAAAATGGGGTGACAGTAGAAAATTGATTAGCTCTTCACTTTCTTGTTGGTCATTCTTTTTTATTCAAAACCCGAGGTTCTTTCCAAATCAGTATCTTATCATTATCTGTGTCCATTTATCATGATTACGTCTTCGTGCTTTAAATGGACTGGAAATATGCTTAAAACTCTGAAGCAGAATAAATAAACATGGTAACAGAGCAACTGTTGGAATCAACAAAGTATACGTGTATACGCGCGCTAAAAAGACTGCGTGGTATTAATACTCAAATAATGAAGAAAGGTAAACATACTTTCTCTCTGTGCAAAATTATTAGGGATAAGTTTTACTGGGATTTTTTTTTTCTTGCGTGATGAACCCATAAGCATGCATTTTTGCCTGAAGTGCCTCTTTTTTCCCATCTTTTGGGCTGAAGAAATGAAGGTTTGAGTAAAAATACACGAGTCTGTGACTGCCTTGCATTCAACGTCACCATCAGAAAGACGTTATACCGAAGCTTAAACCATGCTATTTCCCGAGAGCCTGAACTATATACATGCATGTTTATGCGATATTATAGCGCCTACAACCTTTTTTTCCCCATGAGCAATTTTAATTTGTAATCAGTAAATTCGTAATGTTTTTTTTTTAAATGTAATATTTGGTCGGGTTTATTATAGAGCTTGATTGTATCATTTCAATTTATTTCTTCTTTTGGAAGGTTAACTCTCAAGAGAAAAGATCGTCGGCAATGAATAATAGAAGCCAATCTATAAATACCCCCATGACATGTTTGCACACTATTGTCACTGAATGAAACGGGCGGTGGGCTTCATGCAAAACATTTCCTATTGTATCTTTTGTTCGAAAGTTTTTCTATCTTCCCAAACAATAGCCATTTTGCGACCCCGTCGGCCAGGGGGGGAGTATAATACTATTTTCTTCTCACTAAAAGGGCAAATACAACATCCATGTAACATGGCGTGATAACACTAATGTGACACTGACAATTGGATATCTCCAAACAAGATTCGCTTAGCACATCCACTTTGAGAGTAGTGTAAATGTTTGCACCAGTCGAGAAAGAGAGAGAGAGAGTTAGAACATGAAGTTTCGAGATCAAAGAGTTGCATTTGTAATAATACAAAATAAATGTAAGGAAATGTGCATTATCCGAGAGAATTCGAATTCCCCTGTTTAATTCATCAAAACCATACATGTGCATGTACTACTCATCCGGACCCTTGCTTTCATCCCTTTCCTCTTTCCAATACTATGTAATCACTTTCATATTTTTCCCCGATCAGTGCATTCTCTTTTTTTTCTATGTTTAATTTGTTCGGGAAGAAACCAGAAAAGAGGACCAATTGCTCGTGTATGTCTTTTCAAGTTCCACCAATGCTTCATTTATGAATGAAAATTGTGCTTTTTCCGACCCTCCGGAAAAAAAGAAGAAAGCAAACATTAAGACAGACAGAAAGCAAACAAAAGAGCGCAAAACCATCGGAAAATATGACCCTGTTTCATACATATGTTTGTAGAAGTTTGCATGACTGTGCGAACGACTGGTGACCCTATTATTCAAATGTGATTCAGCGACGGGAGTTATCATTGTGTGCAGGAAAGGGTCACCAATCGTTCGTAGATTCGTGCATAGATCTACGAACAGCTTTATGAAACACAGCCAAGGTATTGCTGCATGAGTATACAGTATGTGTCACACTGCATGTCTATGTCATATTAATGATGGAGATATAAGCGTGTCGTTGCCATGGCAACGTCTAATACGGTGCACCTGTCTATTTCGGCACTTCTCTGTTGATCCGATACTTTATGACCTTGCTCTTCCTCAAAAAGTACATATCTCCCGATGATTTATGTCCTCGGCACATCCATCATAAATGTATATGTCGACCAACCGAGTCTCATTATCATCATCACAAAACAATAACGCCATGTCAGAGGATGATTGTTTTTAATTGCTTCATTAACATCACGCTATACGCAGCTTATAATAGGCCGCCTTTGTTTTGTATATTCAAATTAATTGGTGTTCCTATGTAGCAAACCTACAGTGGAAGTCAGATTTTTTTACTATACCTGTTATTACTATAAAACACAGGACAGTGGGATTACAACGGGATCACTGGATCATATCTCTTATTCTGATCTTTTATCATGTTTATAGTGAGATGCTGGTTTGTAGCAAAGTATTCAGATTTGAACTGTACATTTTATGTCGTTACACGGCGCGTTAATGAAAATAGTTTTTAACATAATTATCAAACATTTAACAATAATAATAACGTAGCATGATAATACATAACATTCATTAGGCGCTTAATACGATGTTTCTAAGCGCAAAGTATCCTGGTTATGAAAAGATTATGAAGCGGTAAATTAAGAAGGGAAAAAAGAGGAGAAAAAACTGAATAATAAAATTTGGCACACTAGCATTATCACTGTCGAGACGGGGTGAATTTGCAGTACTGAGTGAATGAGAGATATATCGTTTCCAGTAATAGGTTCCAGTAATAGGCGAGTTTTGTGAAAGTCAAATCATGATAATGTTGGTGAAAAAAACTCAATTATTATTCTATTTTTTTTGATCACGAGTCACAATCACTTCATGATTAACGACTAATTGAAAAATGATTTACATTCCTATATCCAATGTGCATGATGAGAAATATATTCTGTCATACATATTTCCAATATGTTTCCACTTCTTACCATATTGTTTAGTATTTAAGCCGCCTGATGACTTTCTTATGCTATGCTAAGCTATTCTGGGTTATTTCCCACTCTCTCATTTTCTTTCGGTGCGCGCCTTGAACACTAAATTTTAATGGATTTGGGGCTTTATACGTCACATTACTATCATTATTATTATTATTATTATTATTATTATTATTATTATTATTATTATTATTATTATCAATATTATTGTCATAATTATTGTTATCACTATTTATGATGATGATGATTATTATTATCATTATTATTATTACTGTAGTCATCATAGTTAGAGAGGGACCGTCGTTTATACATCCATGGAGGGATAAACCTTCTCATTTCCCTATTATATTCTCAATTTTCTCTCCCATTGTCTACCTGTGTCAGCTTATTACATGTTCGGAATCAAATTAAATTGATTTTCTCCTTCATCATAATTTCATACATAATTTTCATGGTAGATCTTAAAATTACACGAAATTCATCGCGGTGAAACATTGATAGAAAGTTGGTAAGTTTTCTCATTGTATGAAAACGAGAAAAAGTTATTACAATTGTGTTTCCTCCCTTTTCTCATACATGTGTATATTTTTATCAAATTAAAGTTCCCAGATGTGCACTCATCTATATTCCAAGCCTCAAGCCAGAAAACAACCCCACATCCACTATCCGTATCCCTTGTCCTTCTATTTTTCCCTTCCTTCTTTTTTCGCCCCATCTTTATCTTTTTCTTCACCCCATATCCACCTAATTCTTAAAATATCTTTTTTTTCCCCTCTTTCTCTCTCTCCCTCTCATCGTCCAATCTTATCTCCACGTATCTCTCGACCTTCCACCCCCTCTCTTATCTTTCCATCTCAAATTCCACATTGTTATGGAAACACATTTATTTTATTTCAGAATATTCAGCCATATTTCGAAATCATATACGTTGTTTCTTCAGGTTATCTTCCCTACAAATTCTCAAGAATCTTTCAGATCCGGCCAAAATGGCATTTATAAATAATGAATACTCGCAACTGCTCATGGAAAGTTTTTAATCTCTGGGTTACCAAACATACATATCTAATGAAAGAACGGCTTCATCATTCATTCATCGAACTTTATTTAGTGGAAGTTTTGTGATAGAAAATTAGATCCCCATTGTCAGCAGGTGGTATTGTTCGCTTCAAAGAAAATATTGATTCAACAAGATTTCAATTGAAGAAAGCCGATAAAAGTAAGAGCAACATTTGATACAACAAATACAACACGATAAAATACACAACCTTATATACTAAGCATAACTATAATATGATGTATATAACAGTATTAATACAAGGCAAATATACGAAGTGGTATTAAAATCTGGTATAGCGTGCCTAGCAACCATAGCGGTTTGCATATGATCGGGATATATTATCACGGCGCACGCTTCGGTAATCCTGTATTCACTAAGCATTTCCTTGAATGGGTATGTGTACAGAACGCAACAATCTGATGGACTTGAAATAGTAAACGAAACCCAGGGGTGGAAATGGAGAAAATGGCGTAGAAACTTACCCCCAAATCGCACCGTTATAAACATGGCGATGAGAACATGTAGATTTCACGAGTTATGTACGGTAGTTGCTTGCCCGCCAAGTACAGAGTTCACGTCTGCAATCTCGAAAGTGCGATCAGTGAACGTTGAAGTAGTGTGTGGCGAATAGTCGAGTGCGATCGAAGTGTTGGTGGTGTTTTCACGGGACCTCAGCCCCGGGGGTATGACCTATTCACCTGGTGACGGCAAATCGAAAGCAATCCATTGGTGTATCAAACGGGACAAAAGAATAAAAGAGGGGATCTTTCAACATCTCTTGAAAAAGCATACTCGTGCTTTTGCTCATGCGGAACGAAGTAAGTATTCTCATTAGTGAGTAAGAGAGGGAGACAGAGAGAGAAAGAGGGAGAGAGGGAGAGAGTGAGAGGGAGAGAGAGAGAAAAGAGAGAGAGAT
>BQKZ01000127.1:159234-176528 GCA_036244855.1 Temnopleurus reevesii | reverse complement strand
GGGGGGTGAAGCCACCCCCCTACACCGTAGATCTGCCACTGCATACAGTAATACTACCAACTGAATGTTAAACTGGTTAATGTTTTGGGGAAATCATATTTGTAGGTAAAATAATATATGATATGAATATGTTAATAATTGAGAATCTGTGATGTCATCAGATGCAGATTTGTCTAAATGTTTAAAACATTCATATCTCTCTTGTTTGTTGTCCTATTTTCCTCATTTTTCTGTTCTATTCATGTGATTTTTTTGCTCCTTTAAAAAAAAATATTTGGGGGTCGACTCTTTTTTTCAGGATCCACACTTTGATATACGGTATTTCTATTATCAAATAAGCGCCCCTTTTTTATATATAAGAATACGGTCAGTCGTAAAAATCTTTTCATTTCTTCCTATTTTTGCGTTTGTCTCATTAAAAGAAAGGTTACAAAATTAAAATGATGTCAAATTAAACTTCAAAAGCGTTTTATTGCTACTAATACGCCCTTCTGGCCTCTCATCGTGAATGAAAAAAAGATAAAAACATATAATTGGGTCTGATCTGATCATTTTCGTTGAATTTGTTCAGGCTGTTGTTGGTGTATAGGGGATGAAATACTAGATTCAACGAAGTACGACAGCATGATTAACCAAAAAACTTACTATTATCATGGATATATCAGCTGATATATCCATGCTATTATCAATTAGGTTTGCGATGTCTGTTGCCACGGACTTGCCGGAGAATAGTGTAAACACAACTTTATGGACTTTTAAACCCTTATTTACACTTTGCTGATAACTGACTCAATCATCATGTAATCAGATAATAGTTTGTCTTTACGATTGAGATCTCTTTATGTATGTTATCTCATTTCATAGTGCCACAAATGTGATGGATGAAGCCACAATTATTGATGGACTGTAGAAATAGATCTTCTTTTATTTAATATTTGCTCTTCCAAATATCTTCCTTCTCCTTACGCCCGGATAAAATGGTAGACCACAAACCTTTTCCACTCTTTCTTTTGAATATGTTTAAGTTCACTTAGAAATTCAACTGTTGATATAGGCCTACTGTAGAAATTGAGAAGATTGTTCATTTTAACAAACTCTCAAATTTTTGCTGCATTTTCTATGAACGGATAAAATTGTTCTTGACAGAGAAAAGCCCTTCCTTTGTAACAACAGTTACTATTTGCAAAACGCAATGTCGTTGAAGAATGAATTATAGTGTTACAAAAGGGGGAAAAGATCTTTATTAATAGAATCATTGTGGAAAACCCTCTGTGCTGTGTTTTCAAGCTATTATTGTATTAAGACCTTGTTCAAACATACGGCGTTAAACCACTTTAAGCCCTGGTCACATAGGACCCCGCGGAAGCAACACGATTCACCCCGACTCTTTGTTAATTTACAGTTAACTGCCTCAGAACAACGAGTCGGGGTGAATCGTGTTGCTTCAGGGGTCCTATGTGACCGGGGCAGTAACGTAAACAAGTTTGATAGAAACTAGTCGGGACAAGCGGTCACAAAAGTGGACTTCCAAACTGTTTTTTTTTTTTCATTTGAGAGGTAGATTTTCGTGACCAGGAACCAGAGTTAAGCCGGTTGAGACTCGTATAAAGCGGCCTTAGGTTGTAAATTTCACACTGAATATGGCAAGCATCTTGCTGTACCGTGCCCGCGGTATGCAAGGGAAATAATGGCAAAGAAATTTACACATTAACATACACGACCCAATTGTTTGTCCATCTCTATGACAACCCGAGAGAGCCATTTTGCCAGAAGTGGACAGGAAATCCAGTTTGCAGGTCTGTAATCTGAACGGGGACACAACTGTCTTTTCGAACCGGCTTTCGAAACTAGCTTAGCTTAAAGTAAGTCCGTCATGATCGACAGGACTTCCGGTTGCGAGCGCGAACGGACGGCGTGTTCGGCGTATTGGCAACAACGATATTTCTAAATTTCCTTGCTTACGCACCTTGCCAAGCTCAGACACTCGGAAAACTTCGTACGACTTTCCGATCCATATTGTCGCCACGTGTAACTTTGATTCGTCCCCTCTTCAGCTTCGATTTTTCTAAACATGTATGAAACCCACACGTATGCGATTGCCGAGATGCGAGCTAGCGAAATATAACTTGCTCGCTCGCTATTCCAGGTTAAAAATGCTGTGATTTTTCTGTTCGCCAATCTTCGTAACCAAAATGGCCGCGGCCAGTTAGCCACGCCCTGAACGTCATGTCGCCCCGCCTTTAAGCACAGGCCTACCACCTCCGGCGCGTCGATGGAGTGGAAGCTACTAGGTTTGAACGGGGTCTTATAATACGTCTTTATAATGCGTCCACATCTGTGTAATCAAAGACATGAAATATTTCTCCATATGAGTATCTGATGGGGAGCTAGCTCAGATGGTAGAGCGCTCGCTTAGCATGCGAGAGGTACCGGGATCGATTCCCGGGTTCTCCAAGTGTGAGTTTTTATTTTCCACAAGTAGTAGAATGAGTAGTACATTAAAAAAAATGAAAATACATTTTTGTTTGCAATGATCCATGGTTACAAATTTTGAGGAACTCATATTTTTGGGCAAAAAAGTAACATTTTAGAAAATAAGTATGAATATAATAAATGGTCAATATTGTGCACCTATGACGTTATCAGTTGCCAATTTGTCTAATTATTAAAAAATTATTAAAAAATTATTCAAAACTCTCTTGTGCGATTTTCTCCTTTTCTTTTGTTCTGTTCATTTCATTTTCTGCCCCTGTTGAACTAATCATTTTTAGCAGACTATTCTTTTTAAAGATTTTAGCTCTCTGAATTGAATAAAGAATAAACATTTTCTCTTTTATTGATCCCAATTCACATGCCATACTTCATTCTTCGAAAAGTGAGCTTTTTAAGCTTTTATATCTTTTAAAGATTTTCTATCCTTGACACGGGATATAAAAAAATATGTTTATCGAATGTGGAAATACGGTATTAAGATATTGAGGTTCTATAATTATGTGCTTTTTAATTATTTAGTGCGCCTGGATAAAATTAATAAAAATAAATCCATAACTTTTCCATTCTTCTTTTGTGTTATTGATAAACATTTCAAAAATATTGCGTAATACGTGTAAAATATGGCGTAATATTTGCAAAACATTACACAATCACTGTAATCTTTGTAAATTTTACAAAAGAAAACGGTCTCATAATAATTGAGCCCGCTGGTGTAGTTTTTCTGAATAAAATTGATTCAGGACCGGAACGATAAATACGTTCGAACAAGAGTAGGCCTATTCATAATTGTATCATATCTCTCTAGTATTTTAACAGCCGGGGAGCTAGCTCAGATGGTAGAGCGCTCGCTTAGCATGCGAGAGGTACCGGGATCGATGCCCGGGTTCTCCAAATGTTTACTTTTTATCGAGTCAATTCATTTCTGAAGTCATCATATCTCAATTTTGTAGCTATTGAAAATGCCATTGCTGTTTTAAAGACACCGATAAATTTAAAGAATGTACCAGAATATGCAAACGGGAATTATTTTTCTCAAAATTTTATCTCATCAAGGGAAACGTGTACTTTTTAGTTTCTAGAGATACAACAGAGCTCTGTGGTGAAAGATCACAATGTATGCCGTTTGTCAGATTCAAGAACATGTTTCTGAACCGGAGCGCTATTTTAGGTGTTTGCATTAATTGGACTAGGCCAATTAATAATTCTATCATTTATCTTTAATATTTTAACAGATGGGGAGCTAACTCAGATGGTAGAGCGCTCGCTTAGCATGCGAGAGGTACCGGGATCGATGCCCGGGTTCTCCAGAGCGGTTACTTTTTTTTTCCTACGAATCTACAGAGTGTATTGAAAAAGTGTGACATGAATATAGATTATATACCCCTCTTTTTCCATTTGTACTTTCATTTTTTAGATTTTATTCATATATTTTAAGAATATCGTTCTTCAAGAAGGAAATGCAAAAATGTATGTTTTTTTTTACTTAGATCTTGCATGAAGAGTTAAATCCCTGACAAAAGAAGTGGATTAATGTAAAAAAAAAAAAAAAAAAAAAAAAATGGGGGGGGGGGGGGGGAGAAAAAAGGAACAGCAAACATGAAAACCTATGGTTTTGTATGTATTCTCCGAATGTTTTTTTCTGCGCCATTACAAAGTTATATTTGATAAAGAACGGCATAACCATTTTCCCATATTTTGTAACATTAATATCTTTGAAATAATGGACTATGGATTTGCAAAATAAAGAAAGAAGACTAACTTTACAAAAGGAAAAAATTCCAAGATACTTAATTCTTATTAATAGGTTTAGTGTATTTTAGTTTCCTCACTTCAGAAAAAGTAAAAATACGTCTGGGTCAAACAAAATATACAGGCTTGACAACCCTTACAATTTTACTTCCCGGATTAAAAGAGATATTCAATTCAAGACTTTATTCCAGACACAGCTGCATCAGCAGAGGTCCATATCATAAAAAAAATACAAAGAACACAAAAACAACAAACAAACATCAAACAAAATGAGAAGAACAAGTTACCAATAAGAGACACAGTAAACTCTACAAATGAATATACTTAGAATACCGTTACCGGTACTACAACTACGGTTACATATGATCTACAACATATTAAAGAAAGAAAAGAAAAACTAAGAAGGATAAATAGCACCTAAACATTATTCATACATAAAAGGTAGATAGCACAAAAATCTAATGGCAAGATTAACTCTTTCAATTCAATTTAGGAAAAGAACTATTATCAAATAGACAACAATCAAAGAACTAGTTCATGCATTATGCCTAACAAATAAATTACGATACCAAATATTCCATAAATCAGAGGTATACCTTGTGCTGCTCAGCCTAGGATTAACTAGTGCATTAATAATAGTATTTTGAGAAAAATCTATTCTTTGGATAAACTTGAAGGTCAAGTTTCTAACTACAGCCTGGCAGGTCGGAACATGTGCCTCAGCAAAGATTCTACTGGCGCTTGAGTGTCTAGGCTTCTGCAAAAGCATCCTCATAGCGTCATTGTAAGCTACGTTTAGTTTCCTTAGACTACTCTTTTTGTATTTACACCAGAGATGCCCAGTATATAGTGGTGTACAGTATGCACGAAACAATTCAACCTTAACTCTGTAAGAACACATATGGAACTTTCTACATAGTGTATTACCCTGAGCATACAATTTTCGACATTGTCTGTAGATATCTTTATCATCACATAGATCTTCTGTGAAGAAATGGCCAAGGTATTTGATCTCACTACAAACATCAAGTTTGTTGTCACACAAGTAAAAATCTGGAAATACTAACGTATCATGTTCTTTACATTTTATAAACATAGCATGACTCTTTTTCGCATTATACTTCACATCATTTTCTCTACCAAATCTAGTACAAACATTGAGCAAACTCTGTAATCCTGCAGTTGATGGGCTAAATACTACAAGATCATCAGCGTACATTAAATGATTAACCTTGGTCCGACCAATTAGACAGCCAGTGCTGCAATCATTTAGGTTTTCAGATAAGTCATCCATATACAAATTGAACAGAAAGGGCGACAAAATTCCTCCTTGCCGAACACCATTGCTAACTGTGAATTTGTCAGAGAGGCTGCTACCCCATCTTGTCATCATAGTTTGATGACTATACCAATAAACTAAGATTCTTATCAAGTACAGTGGAATGCCTCTATCATACATCTTTTTGAAAAGCTTCTCATGATTGACTCTATCGAATGCCTTAGAAGCATCAAGAAAACATAAAAACACTGAAGAATTCCTTCTACGGTAACTTTCAATAATATCTTTTAGAGCAAAGATACACATATCTGTCCCGAGTTGAGCTTTGAAACCAAATTGATTGTCAAGAATCGAAACGTGATGTTCTAATCTAGATAATAAGATCTTCTCTAAAACTTTAGAAAGTACACTAGCTAAAGCAATTGGTCTATAATTATCCTTACTTGCAATGCGTCCAGCTTTGTCTTTTAGCACAGGAACCAAAATAACGGAAATCATACTGTTTGGCAGAATTCCATGAACTAGAAAACCAGAAAAACATCGGGCGAGCAGAGGAGCTAAGCCAGAACTTGCATACTTTAAATGCTCTGCCACAATACCATCTAAACCACAAGATTTTCCATCTTCTAGTTGTTTAATAGCTTTTTCAACTTCATGAGCAGTAACGATCATGCCATCATGATTGGGAACATTGTCAACGGCAAAAACTTGACTTCCTACACAGTTTAACAACTCCTCATAGTGCCTTTTCCACAAGTCACATATTTCAACATCCCCTGTAACACCTTCAATGTTGGTAGGTGAAGGTGATTTACTATTATTCATGTACCTTATTTCTTTCCAGAACTCCCGATAATTCTTGTTTTGCAATTTGTTAGCAATGGAATCTGCACGCATAGTATTCTCATTATTTTTAATAAACCGTAGAGCATACTTAAATTGAGCATTAGCTTGATTTTTTGCTTCAAAAAACATCTGCGAAGAAATTCCATTGTGTATTCCGTGTGTCAATACCATTATCATTCATGATTATGTTTCTGAAACAAAACACGTTTATGGCGTTCGCATTGCAGTAGGCCTATTCATAATCCTATCATATCTCTCCGAAGGTTTAACAGCCGGGGAGCTAGCTCAGATGGTAGAGCGCTCGCTTAGCATGCGAGAGGTACCGGGATCGATGCCCGGGTTCTCCAAGTGTGACTTTTGTTTTGGTAATTTGGGTAATCTAACCTGAACAAAAATTATACCCTTCTATTTCCATCGCCCACAAATTCACATGCCATATTATATTATACAAGGGGGATTTAAAAAAAAAAAACATCTTTTTCAGCTTTTAGATCTTTTGACGAGTTTCAATCCCTGATACAGGAGTTAAATCTTATTGGCCGTTGAAAAATAGTATAATTTGGGGTTTTATACACTTTGTGGAAGCGTCATGGTGTGGTGCATCTGACTCTTGCCTTTCATGCAGAGGTCTGCGATTCGAGTCCCACAGCCATGGCGTTAATTTCCTTCAGCAAGAAATTCATCCACATTGTGCTGTACTCAACCCATGTGAGGTGAATGGGTACCGGGAAGGAATATATTCCTCGAAATACACAAGCTGCTATTGCTAAAGCCAGGATAATAATGCTGCATCAATTATTAGAGACTTCCAACAGAGGTGAGCATGGTGATTAGCGCTATGTAAGAACGATATATTATTATCATATTATGTGCCGTCTGAAATTATTTTCTGCGCCTGGATGGAGTTTCCATTCTTTCTTTGCTATTGCTAAACATAATGTAAACTATTGCGTATATTTGCAAAATATTACACAGTCGATGTAATCTTTGTAAAAATGGAAAATAATTTTACAAAGGAAAAATGGAAAAAATAATTGAGCCCGCTGGTGCAGAAGGGTAGACCTATTGATAATTATATCATTTATCCACCTTGTAGGAACAGCCGGGGAGCTAGCTCAGATGGTAGAGCGCTCGCTTAGCATGCGAGAGGTACCGGGATCGATGCCCGGGTTCTCCAAATGGTGATTTTTTATCGAGTCAATTCATTTCTGAAGTCATCATATTTGAATTTTGTAGCTATTGAACATGTGCTAAAGACACCGATAAAACTAGATAATTTACTCCTATGTAGAAGTCACGATTTTTCTCAAAATTTTATCAATGGAAATATGTACTTTTTAGTTTATATTATTTTCGATACATCAGAGCTCTGTGTTGAAAGGTCACTCTATTCTGTTTATCAGATGCAACAACATGTTTCTGAACCGGAGCGCTATTCCATGCGTTTGCACAGGGGTAGGCCTATTCAAAAAGATATCATTTATCTATATGAAACAATAACAGTCGGGGAGCTAGCTCAGATGGTATAGAGCGCTCGCTTAGCATGCGAGAAGTACCGGGATCGATGCCCGGGTTCTCCAAGGGTATACTTTTTATCGAGTCAATTCATTTCTGAAGTCATCATATCTCAATTTTGTAGCTATTGAGCATGACATTGTTGTCTTAAAGACACCGATAAATTTAAAGAATGTACCAGTGTGCAAACGGGAATTATTTTTCTCAAAATTTTGTCTGATCGAGGGAAACGTGTGCTTTTTAGTTTATAGAGATACAACAGAGGTCTGTGGTGAAAGATCACAATGTATACCGTTTGTCAGATTCAAGAACACTATGCTTCTGAACCGAAGCGCTATTCTATGTGTTTGCATTGGAGGATATCGTTGAAATCTTGTCAGAAAAATTATTTTCCAATTTTACAAAGGTTTCATCAACTGTGTAATATCTTGCAAATATTACGCAATAGTTTACACTATGTTTAGCAATAGCACAAAGGAAG
Source organism: Temnopleurus reevesii (assembly GCA_036244855.1). Lineage (NCBI taxonomy): Eukaryota > Metazoa > Echinodermata > Echinoidea > Temnopleuroida > Temnopleuridae > Temnopleurus > Temnopleurus reevesii. The sequence goes on along the minus strand of BQKZ01000127.1, from coordinate 168,165 downwards.
GATGGAAACTCCATCCAGGCGTAGAAAAAAGTAATTTCAGACGGCACATATTATGATGATAATATATAGTTCTTACATAGCGCTAATCACCATGCTCACCTCTGTTGGAAGTCTCTAATAATTAATGCAATATTATTATCCTGGCTTTAGTAATTTAGCAGCTTGTGTATTTCGAGGAATATATTCCTTCCAGGTACCCATTCACCTCACATGGGTTGAGTACAGCACAATGTGGATGAATTTCTTGCTGAAGGAAATTAACGCCGTGAATGGGACTCGAATTGCAGACCTCTGCATGAAAGGCAAGAGTCAGATACACTACACCATGACGCTTCCACAAAATGTATAAAACCCCAAATTATACTATAATTTTTCAACGGCCAATAAGATTTAGCTCTTGTATCAGGGATTGAAACTCGTCAAAAGATCTAAAAGCTGAAAAAGATGTTTTTTTTTTTTAAATCCCCCTTGTATAATATAATATGGCATGTGAATTTGTGGGCGATGGAAATAGAAGGGTATAATTTTTGTTCAGGTTAGATTACCCAAATTACCAAAAAAAAAAAGTCACACTTGGAGAACCCGGGCACCGATCCCGGTACCTCTCGCATGCTAAGCGAGCGCTCTACCATCTGAGCTAGCTCCTCGGCTGTTAAACCTTCGTAGAGATATGATAGGATTATGAATAGGCCTACTGCAATGCGAACGCCATAAACGTGTATTGTTTCAGAAACATAATCATGATAATGGTAATGAAACACGGAATACACAATGGAATTTCTTCGCAGATGTTCTGCTAAATCTGTTACCTCTTTTAATCCGGGAAATGAACTTGTAAGGGTTGTCAAGCCTGTATATTTTATTTTCCCCAGACGTATTTTTTTTTACTTTTTATGAAGTGAGGAAACTAAAATACACTAAACTTATTAATAAAAATTAAGTATCTTGGAAAAAGTATGACATGAATAAAGATTATACCCCTCTTTTTCCATTTATACTTTCATTTTCTAGATTTTATTCATATATTTTGAGAAGATCGTTCTTCGAGAAGAAGATGGAAAAGTGCATGCTTTTTTAAAAAAAAACTTGGATCTTGCATGAAGAGTTGAATCCCTGACACAAGAAGTGAATTAATGTACAAATAAAAAACGAAAGAAAGAAACAAATAATGAAGAGTAAACACTGAACAGAACTTGTGTTTTTATATGTGTTCTCAGAACATTTTTTTTTTCTGCGCCATTACAAAGTTATATTTGATAAAGAACGGCATTACCATTTTCTCATATTTTGTAATGTATCTACAAAATTAAGAAAGAAGACTGTAACTTTACAAAAGGAAAAACACTTCCAAGATACTTAATTCTTTTTAGTACGTTTGGTTTATTTTGGTTTGTTCACTTCAGAAAAAGTTTTTTTTTTAAAGAACGTATCGGGAAAACAAAAAATGGCTTGACAACCCTTACAAGTTTACTTCCGGGATTAAAAGAGATAACAGATTTGGCAGAACATCTGTGCAGGAATTCCATCTTGAATCATGTTTGTCAATACAATGATTATCATGATTATGTTTCTGAAACGTAACACGTGTATGGCGTTCGCATTGCAGTAGGCCTATTAATAATCCTATCAATTATATTTGGTATTTAACAGATGGGGAGCTAGCTCAGATGGTAGAGCGCTCGCTTAGCATGCGAGAGGTACCGGGATCGATGCCCGGGTTCTCCAAGTTGATATTCTTTTTTTTCTTTTTTGTTAACGTTCAGTGTGACATATTACTTTCTTTAGTCATCAAAGAAATTATTTTCTCTTAAAATTTTACATTTGGTAGGGTGAAAGAGGTCTATGCGCGCACCAGGAGAGGGAGCCTTTGGGGGTCTTCAAGGTGGAACATTTAAAGAAGAACGAAACCCTGCATTTTATATTCTCTCAGTAGATGGAGAAAAATAAAATGAACCAACTGTGAAAATTTGAGCATAATCCGACGATCCATTCAAAAGTTATGAATTTACAAAGTTATAGTGAATGTCCCGTCATGGGAATCCTCGAGTCGGCAACGCCGATCAATTATTAGTCGTCTACGTTCAAATCTGTGACGTATTTGTGGACAGCTCTCCATTCATTCTGTACACAAAATTTAACAATTTCTTCTTTTTTTCAGAAAAGTGGACACAATTTTCCCTTTTCTCGTCAGTATTATAGGTGTTGGATAATTCTTCAAGTATTGTTGTAAGAATTATGTTGAATATTTATGGTATATTCAATCAAATTCCATAATTATAAAAAATAATGTACAAAATAAATGGAGAGTTGTCCGCATATCGTCATAGATTTGTTAAGCGTTGCCAATTCAAGGATCCCCATGACATGGGATAATTGAAACTTTGAAAATTCGTAACTTTTGAACGGACTGTCCAATTAAGCTCAAATTTTCAATTTGATCATCATATTTTTCTTCATCGACTGATAGCAAATTAATTCCAGGGTTTCATTCCACTTTAACCACGGTCAAAATTTTTCTTTAGAGTGCCAAATTTCTCGAAGATACTCTCTAAATTCCTAAGATTGAAAGTCAACCTAATAGATTGTAGTCAGGGACCAACCCAAAATTCGATTGAAATTTTCAATCAAATAAGATTGAATTTTAAATCTATTAGATTGAAAATTCCAATCCAATTTGGATTGGTCCCCGACTTCAATCTTTTCGATTGACTTTTTAGTCCTAGGAATTTAGAGAGTAGTATTCACTTTTATTTTTTTCAGCCAGTCATTCTGTCTTGGATGGGCGCCAAAATAGTATACAACCATTCTCCTCCACACTTTGAGCAGACGAGGCAAAGAACTGGGACAAACTAAACAACTTCTTAAAGGCATTCACAATAGCTTCATGATCGCGAAAGAAAGTTCCAGGTGCGACTATTGTTCAACATTTTCCGCAGAATAAGAAATAAGATGGCATTTCTTTTTTGTCCACCTAGCTATTGGTAATGCTTGAATTGAGGTTGTCTACTTTGTCCCAGGCCTCTGTCCCTTTTGTGCGATGTTTCACCAAATCGTTTTTACAGTCAACAACGACTTTAATAAAGACTGGAGCAGTTAATGAGTGTATCAGATGCGTAAAACTCGACCATTCAGTGAAGGAACTGATACCATTCGTTCTTAAAGACGTTCTTAAAGTCTTTATCTTGATAAATAACCGCCCAGCTCACATCGCCAACTTGATCCGCCAGTAGCGACAGTCGATTGCTAACAAAAAAATACAGTCCCTATTCTACAAGCATCATAAACCCACAAAAACGCACAATATTCCTATAGAGACAAATACACACAACACGATATAAACTATTTTTGTAAAATGAAATGGATCACGGGACAATAGATCCATACGCGGTGTATTGAACTGTGCGGACACAACCATTAAAAGCCGGTTCCGATTTGAATGGCATTACAAAGGAGCATTGAATTGGCGTTCGACTTATTTTTACGGAAATAGATTATATCGTGTTCTTTGTAATATAGGCAGTTTATGAAACTGAACAGGCAAAATATTACAATACTGAAATGGGAATGTGATTGGATGGAGATGGAAGGGGGTGGGAAAAGAATAAAGGATCATCAGAAGGGCCAGGGACTAAATTCAGCATACAAGATTAGAAGAAAATATGACACTAATAACAGAAACAAAGCTCGATTTCATTTCATAATCTGATTTTTATAATAAAATACACAATTTCTGAGTTGGTGGTACAAATATTGAATCGTTGTGCGCAATACAGATATTTTCAAGTACAAATATATCTCAAATTTTATAACTTACGACTAAGTGCATCTTGGTGAATCAATTTTTACATAGGAATCCAGCCCCGATAATTATGCAGTCAGTATATAAATGAGGAAAGTGAGATGAACAAAGTGAAAGTTTGAGCAAAAAAATGACGTTCATCCAGAAGTAACGCTCTTTTTCAAAGTTTCAGTCATATTTTCTGATCCATGAGTTGGCAACTTTGAGAAAATCTCTGACGTGACTGCACTGCGTATAATTTTCTTTCAAGTTTGTACGCCAAATTTTATATTTTCTCTTTAGAAGGAAAATAAACAAGATAAACAAGTTTACTAATAAAACACCTTTATCATTTCTGCACGAATTATGAAAAGAATCATGCCGATTTCGTGATTTCACATTTGATAAAAAAGACTTTGAAAAATTAAAAGGGAGGTTATCTTTTATGACACCACATCATCTGCCAAAGTTACATGCTCGTGGGATCCCGTGATATAGATTCTGGATGTACTATCTGAATTTGCTCAACTTTTCACGGTTTACTTTTCATGTACTTATCTGTTCAGTGAAAACACTTAGGATGTTTTCGAAATGGATGGCCGGAGGCTTGTAGACAGGAGAGAACGAGTGCGCACCTCAATCTGATGTGCGCAATAAATGATGTGCACATTAGTTGCGCACTCGTTTTCTACCGTCCACAAGCATCCGTCTACCAATTTCGAAAACACGCTACTGATGCGTGGGGAAGGATTCCCTTTTAACCATGGATAAAACATTTCATACCGAAACCACGAAAGGCATCGTGAAAAAGGCGTTATGACTGTGGCAAGATTTAAGGAATTTACAAATAACAAATAAAACAAAACCTAAAAGTTTACAAAACTGAAAGACTTCTATAATAAGTATCATACTTACATCTGTATCGCACTTCATGATTTTCACAGCTTATTATGCAAAATAATCGTAATGATTTTATCAAAAATTTGTACGATCTATAGAAGTAGGCGGGGTTAATTTTTGCTCCAATCAATGGCAGCATTTCACTTGTGATTTTGCCTTCTAATTTTCACATTTAAAAAGTATCTACATTGAATGTGACCTTGCCCTATACAGCCTATGTAAGCTTATTTATTTGGTAGTGACAAATCTTGAATCGCAGAAGATATGCTTCAACAACTTCATTTTTTAAACATTAACATACAGTTTGTTAGCATAGCCTAGTATTTGAATAATCATTTATGAAAAAAAAATCGCTTTAAAATATTCCGTTCAGTGTTTGTCACTGATTTCGGTTTTTGAGACATTGAAATTTAATAATTTAATATTTACGTCAAATTGATAACTTTTAAAGAAAAGATATATTTATAAACCGTGCATATCTAAGATGCAAAGGAACTGGCAAAAAATCAGAGTTCCTTATCTTATCTTGTACGCGCCTGACAATGAATGTAGGAGAATACGCTAAATGTGAAAGTGAAGCTCATATAGTACTGATAAAAATGAAATAAAATGTAATGATTAAAATTTCGATAGGGGTCGAACAATGAAATATTCATTTATCTCTACTTGGACATAAGAAATAAACCAGTGGTAGTGTAGTACTGAACCGAGGTTGTTGGTAGGCAAAAGGGAAATATTAAAAAATTACCGCATTGTTCACATTAATGAAAATTCAGTAGAAGTTATAGCAGCAAAACAAATTTTAAAGAGCAAATTATATGACATATCGTATATTCGCCAAATATATAAAAACTTATCCCCAAGGCACTTCAGCTAGTGTGTATAGGCCAGTTTACATTTTCCAATATGCATAAACAGAATCATAAAATCAAGATATAAATTCAGGCTAACATCAATAAGTGATCTGCATACTAATGAATGTTCATATTTTTTTATATATAAAAAGCTACAAAAAGTATCGCCAATAAATAAGCCATCACATTGTGTAATAACAATTCTTCGTGTATTATGTCACAGTTCGTGCGTGAATACTAAATATCAATATAAAATGTATATGAAATATGTACAGCCGACATTTCTATGTATATACTAAAAATAAATCAGTATATATTCCTGCCGCAGAATATCTGAGTGTGAACTATAAGAATACAAGTTGTGCGCCACAACTGGATAGGTATGTCACAAAAATTATGCTGGAAATGGAAAGATGACAATGTAGAGAGTTAAAAATATCTCCAACAAACTTACAATAATTGAAGAAAGTTGGTCAGTTGCCTCACGATGTGCAAACGTAGAACGTTAGTATAGTGACGTTTCGGCTGCTGTATACTGCTAGCCTTCATCAGATTATAATAGAGACTACGCTGCGCGCGCCGTATTTTGACACGCGTTTATTATAATCTGATAGAGGCTAGCAGTAAACAGCAGCCGANCAGCTTTTAGATCTTTTGACGAGTTTCAATCCCTGATACAGGAGTTAAATCTTATTGGCCGTTGAAAAATAGTATAATTTGGGGTTTTATACACTTTGTGGAAGCGTCATGGTGTGGTGCATCTGACTCTTGCCTTTCATGCAGAGGTCTGCGATTCGAGTCCCACAGCCATGGCGTTAATTTCCTTCAGCAAGAAATTCATCCACATTGTGCTGTACTCAACCCATGTGAGGTGAATGGGTACCGGGAAGGAATATATTCCTCGAAATACACAAGCTGCTATTGCTAAAGCCAGGATAATAATGCTGCATCAATTATTAGAGACTTCCAACAGAGGTGAGCATGGTGATTAGCGCTATGTAAGAACGATATATTATTATCATATTATGTGCCGTCTGAAATTATTTTCTGCGCCTGGATGGAGTTTCCATTCTTTCTTTGCTATTGCTAAACATAATGTAAACTATTGCGTATATTTGCAAAATATTACACAGTCGATGTAATCTTTGTAAAAATGGAAAATAATTTTACAAAGGAAAAATGGAAAAAATAATTGAGCCCGCTGGTGCAGAAGGGTAGACCTATTGATAATTATATCATTTATCCACCTTGTAGGAACAGCCGGGGAGCTAGCTCAGATGGTAGAGCGCTCGCTTAGCATGCGAGAGGTACCGGGATCGATGCCCGGGTTCTCCAAATGGTGATTTTTTATCGAGTCAATTCATTTCTGAAGTCATCATATTTGAATTTTGTAGCTATTGAACATGTGCTAAAGACACCGATAAAACTAGATAATTTACTCCTATGTAGAAGTCACGATTTTTCTCAAAATTTTATCAATGGAAATATGTACTTTTTAGTTTATATTATTTTCGATACATCAGAGCTCTGTGTTGAAAGGTCACTCTATTCTGTTTATCAGATGCAACAACATGTTTCTGAACCGGAGCGCTATTCCATGCGTTTGCACAGGGGTAGGCCTATTCAAAAAGATATCATTTATCTATATGAAACAATAACAGTCGGGGAGCTAGCTCAGATGGTATAGAGCGCTCGCTTAGCATGCGAGAAGTACCGGGATCGATGCCCGGGTTCTCCAAGGGTATACTTTTTATCGAGTCAATTCATTTCTGAAGTCATCATATCTCAATTTTGTAGCTATTGAGCATGACATTGTTGTCTTAAAGACACCGATAAATTTAAAGAATGTACCAGTGTGCAAACGGGAATTATTTTTCTCAAAATTTTGTCTGATCGAGGGAAACGTGTGCTTTTTAGTTTATAGAGATACAACAGAGGTCTGTGGTGAAAGATCACAATGTATACCGTTTGTCAGATTCAAGAACACTATGCTTCTGAACCGAAGCGCTATTCTATGTGTTTGCATTGGAGGATATCGTTGAAATCTTGTCAGAAAAATTATTTTCCAATTTTACAAAGGTTTCATCAACTGTGTAATATCTTGCAAATATTACGCAATAGTTTACACTATGTTTAGCAATAGCACAAAGGAAGGATGGAAACTCCATCCAGGCGTAGAAAAAAGTAATTTCAGACGGCACATATTATGATGATAATATATAGTTCTTACATAGCGCTAATCACCATGCTCACCTCTGTTGGAAGTCTCTAATAATTAATGCAATATTATTATCCTGGCTTTAGTAATTTAGCAGCTTGTGTATTTCGAGGAATATATTCCTTCCAGGTACCCATTCACCTCACATGGGTTGAGTACAGCACAATGTGGATGAATTTCTTGCTGAAGGAAATTAACGCCGTGAATGGGACTCGAATTGCAGACCTCTGCATGAAAGGCAAGAGTCAGATACACTACACCATGACGCTTCCACAAAATGTATAAAACCCCAAATTATACTATAATTTTTCAACGGCCAATAAGATTTAACTCCTGTATCAGGGATTGAAACTCGTCAAAAGATCTAAAAGCTGAAAAAGATGTTTTTTTTTTTTAAATCCCCCTTGTATAATATAATATGGCATGTGAATTTGTGGGCGATGGAAATAGAAGGGTATAATTTTTGTTCAGGTTAGATTACCCAAATTACCAAAAAAAAAAAGTCACACTTGGAGAACCCGGGCACCGATCCCGGTACCTCTCGCATGCTAAGCGAGCGCTCTACCATCTGAGCTAGCTCCTCGGCTGTTAAACCTTCGTAGAGATATGATAGGATTATGAATAGGCCTACTGCAATGCGAACGCCATAAACGTGTATTGTTTCAGAAACATAATCATGATAATGGTAATGAAACACGGAATACACAATGGAATTTCTTCGCAGATGTTCTGCTAAATCTGTTACCTCTTTTAATCCGGGAAATGAACTTGTAAGGGTTGTCAAGCCTGTATATTTTATTTTCCCCAGACGTATTTTTTTTTACTTTTTATGAAGTGAGGAAACTAAAATACACTAAACTTATTAATAAAAATTAAGTATCTTGGAAAAAGTATGACATGAATAAAGATTATACCCCTCTTTTTCCATTTATACTTTCATTTTCTAGATTTTATTCATATATTTTGAGAAGATCGTTCTTCGAGAAGAAGATGGAAAAGTGCATGCTTTTTTAAAAAAAAACTTGGATCTTGCATGAAGAGTTGAATCCCTGACACAAGAAGTGAATTAATGTACAAATAAAAAACGAAAGAAAGAAACAAATAATGAAGAGTAAACACTGAACAGAACTTGTGTTTTTATATGTGTTCTCAGAACATTTTTTTTTTCTGCGCCATTACAA